>JADANM010005719.1:318081-330949 GCA_026213755.1 Eurema hecabe
AACAGGTGTTCTTTTATGTCTTCTGAAAATAGATTTTAAAAAATGCCTATGACAAGTTATTGTAGAGGATATGGCAACTCTAATTACATACTGAATGGATTTGGTATTAATTTTACGACGAAAAGTTGTATTTATTTATTTTCAACCGACTTCAAAAAAAGGAAGAGGTTCTCAATTCGACACGTATGTTTTTTTTTATCTTTGTTACGCGATAACTCCGCCAATTATGAAGCGATTTCAACAAATCTTTTTTCGGCGTATAGGTAGTACCTCAAGGGTGGTCCCATTTAAATTAATAATAAAAAAACTACCCTCAAGGGTGGAAAATTGGGGATGAACTTTTTTATACACAATATCTCCGCCGATTATAATCCAATTTGAACGATTATTTTTTTGTTGAATAGGTAATACCTCAAGGGTGGTCCCATTTAAATTTATAATAAAAAAACTACCCTCAAGGGTAGAAAATTTGGGATGAACTTTTTTATACGCAATATCTCCACCGATTATGAACCAATTTGAACGAAGTCGGTTTTTTTTAAGTTAACTATTATTTCTTTGGAAAACAAACAGTCGCAGGTAATATCGATAGCAACAAGAAAGCGGTATAAAGAGACCATTTAGATGTCTTCGCAAAATCGATGTTAAAGAGATGTGGCGCTGTTGAGCCTACTTAAGATATTATATACGTTGTTTCACACGAATGCTTCTATCCTAATAAAAGAACTTCGTGTTAAGGACCGACTGTCCTCAATAGTACAACTGAGGATAATGAAGTTCAACAAAATAAAACAAATCCTACTAATATTATAAATGTGATGAGTTTGTGAGAATACGAAAGAGAGAAATATGTATGTTTGTTATTCTTCTAGGCAAAAACGGCCTGACCGATTTAGTTGAAATTTACGTATATTTAAGAAAAGTACGTATATGTAATTTACCGTTATCTAGTTGCCATAACACAAGCTTCTGCTTAGCTTGGAACTAGATGGCGCTGTGTATAAATGTCCTGAAATATTTATTTACATTTCGCAGTGTTTGGTGTCAGTGACCTCGTGTCACGGATGGGAGATCACGACTATTGAGAAGGTTGGCAACAGGCTGGATGGTTACCATCCACTGCAGAAGAGCTTGTATGAGAACAATGGATCGCAGTGCGGCTACTGCAGTCCTGGGTGGGTGATGGCCATGTACAGGTAAGACCATCCAAACAGCTTTAAAACTGGACTGTCCAATTGCTTTAAAATCATTCATTTATAAACTAGCGACCCGCCATGCTTCGCTCGCATATTATGAATGTCTTGTACATTTAAACCTACCTCTTGAATCACTATCTGATAAAAAAACTGCATGAGAATCGGTTGCGTAGTTTTGTAGATTTAAGCATGCATAGGAGTATAGGGACAAACAACGACTTTGTTTTACGAGTATGGGACAAACGAACAAAGGAGCCATCTGTTGGAAGGTGGTCATCGCCCATGAACACTGGTGGAGCACGACGGCTTAAGACTATTAGTCCATGTGTTATACGTCTATGGTAACGTATGGTACGTGGTGGTTTTTTGTAGCATGAATGATAATTATCATAGCAATGACGCAGAATTAATTATTAACGCTCTATACTTATATAAGTTTATATTTAGTATCTCAAGGCCTACATTATACGTACACAACTACTGAAATACGATTAATAGTATGTTTTTCAATACATTTTTTCAACACTTAAATTTATATATTGAGTTGTATATTTAATGAGTCCTTATCTTTGAATATAAATTTAGAATTAAAATATTTCGTTGAAACCGAAGCATTTGTAATAATTTAACTTTCAATCATTTTATTTACGTTTATGGATTTACGTTTGTAGTTTTTTTAGAAAATATGTTATTGATATTTTATTAGTCAGTAATTAATTAAAGAACATATTACAAACGGAAATAAAGATAATAAAGAAACGGAAGTAATTAATATTTAATTTATTTTACGAGTTATAGTTCAGAACAAAGATATGACTTATATTTGTAAGTCTCTATTAATTGTTTTGTTTTATGAAACATTTGTGGATTTGCATATAAACTTTGACCTCCGCTAACTCCCGTTCCCGTAGGAATTTTGCAATATCCTGCAGCAACTAAGCTTTAAGTTTACTAAGGTACCTGCATGCTAAATTCCAAGCATCTAACTTAAGCGGTTTGGATTTTTCATACAAAATGATTCCCGTTCCCATAAGAATTTTGGAAATTTATTTCATAGTGCCCCTCTAGAGTACTTAAGCTACGTCCCTTTAAAATTTCAAGTGCCTACGTTTAGCCGTTTAGGTTGTGCGTTGATCAGTTTCTCCCTTTTTATATAATAAGATCATTTTCGGCATGCCTTTGAGCCCTTCTCTGGTTGTCCGAAAGAGATGGCTACTTGTGACAAGACCATCTTTTGTACTGATTTCTTTCTTTTTTGCTATTGTTTTATTGTTTTTATTACCCGACTACGGCAAAGCCAAAGGAGGGTTATGATTTTGACAGGCTATGTATGTATGTATGTATGTATGTTCATCTGTTCCCTCATAACTTCTAAACCACTAATCAGAATTCGACAAATGACATATCATTAGAAGCGTCTTAATTGTCCGCTGGTTATAGGCTATATAGATTTTCACCAAATTCAATGTGGCGCCCTCTAGCGGACAAAATATACAGAGTAAAAAAATAAAGTTAAGCTAGATATGCCGTGTTTGGTATCATTTTAAAGCGCTTCACTTGTACATTTCGAATATATATATATATATATATATTACTAGCATTTGCTTGTGACTTTACCTGTATTCATGGGGTACTTTTATACTTTTTCAGCGTCGTTTTTTGTCGTAGTTGGGTTTTAGTTTTTTACTTTATCTTGTTTGTAGTCTATACTATATAATATTATAAAGAAGTAAAGTTTTTGTGTCTGTTAAATTGTAAGTGGTAATTTCGGAATCTACTGAACCGATTAAAAAAAATATTTCACCAATAGAAAGCCACATTATTGCTGAGTATTATAGGCTATATAAAAACGAACAGGATAATTAACATTATGCCCAATGAAGTGGGCACGGGTCCAGCTGGTGTAAAATAAAGTTATCATATATCGGATTGATGGAAATGATTTTGATCCTTAAACGTAAATATATCAGTCTTATATTATAAATTTTGTTCAAGCCTTCTGCAGAAGAAGAAAATGACCATGCTAGAGATACAGAAATCGTTAGCCAGCAATATCTGCAGGTGTACCGGCTACCGACCAATTTTGGAGGCGTTCACGAAATTTGCCAAAGACTCGCCAGAACCATACAATATATTAGATATAGAAGACTTAAGTTTGTGTAAGAAAACTGGAGATATATGTTCCAAAACATGTGATATATTTGACTGGTGTGTTGTTTCTAAGGAAGACGTGAAACAGAACAGTATCATTCATATCAAATTGAGCGATAATAGGGATTGGTATAGAGTTGAGGATATCTTTGATGTATTTAGAATTCTGGATGCTCATAATCCAGATTCTTATATGCTGGTTGCTGGGAACACCGCTAAAGGTTTGTAGAATGTTCTAGAATCAGACCATAGAAAGATCTAATCAACACTTTAAAGTCAATTTCAATTAACGTTTTAGGTGTATACCCAATTTTGGAGTATCCTCGTCTTCTGATAGATATTTCGGGAGTGACAAGTCTAAAGGGTTTTTACAAAGATCAGAATTTAGTGGTGAATGCCGGTACCACCTTGACTGAGCTTATGGATATATTCGAGCATATGTCTAAAACTGATTACTTTGAATATTTGAAGATACTGAATGATCATTTGCAGTTGGTTGCTCATATACCGGTTAAAAATGTAAGTATGCTATGCTAATTTACTAAGTTACATTTAGATTCGTTTATTTGATATATGGGAAATAAAACAATACATTGGTGATAAAATTTTATAAATTATATATTGATAAAGCCAACTTTAAGGTCCGGGAATAAAACCAGCAGTGATATCTCGTCATATGTATCATCTTCTTCTTCTTCTTCTTTGTAACCTCATGGCTGAGGGTCGTGACCACCATAAGCAGCTCTGCAGGTCAGGGCTCTCCAGTATCGTCTGTTTTGGGCTAGATGTAGTGCCTTTTGAGTATTACACTCGAGGTATTTAGTAACAGCATCTATCCAGCGGGTGGGTTTTCTGCCCGTATTCCTTTTCCCACCCGTCTGGCCCACAAGGATAATCTGTTCAAAACTGTCCGGACTCCGACGAGGCACGTGTCCAAAGAAGCACAGAGATCGTTGGAGACATATCGACGATAGGCGGATTTTTATATTGAATCCATATGTATCATAGCATTTCGTAAAAGTGCAAATATTAAAGACCAGTATTATTTTTCCCACACAAAAATCTTAAACAGTTATTTTCTTCATTTACTTTAATACTATTAACGCAATTGCGATGACACCACATTAGGAATACAAATACTCTCATTAGAAATTGTAAATCTTAAAATATATAAATCTCGTGTCACAATGTTTGTCCTTAATGGACTCCTAAACCACATAACCGATTATAATAAAATTCGCACACCATGTGCAATTTGATGCAACTTAAAAGATAGGATAGCTTACATCCCGGTATTGCTACTAACGAACTACGCGGGTAAAACCGCGGGACACAGCTAGTTAGTTTATAAAATATGTTTAGTGTAAGTTAGACAGAATAAATTTTCCCATACTGAATGATTCCAGATTGGAACCATAGCTGGTAATTTGATGATAAAAAATAAACATGTGGACTTCAACTCTGATGTCTTTCTCCTATTTAACACGGTCGGTGCTCAACTTACTATCGGTAAGTTAATCATTATTTATTACTGCTTATATTTAAAGGTTCAAACCTCACTTATCACTTTGTTTTCCGTCAGTCTGTTTATGCCAGGTCTCTTCGTAGTCTCACCCAAAGACGTTGGATGAAGAACGTTTAAACCATTTTTAGCATAATTTGGTTAAAATTAAATTACCGAGAAATACATTAATTTTTAAATAATTTTGTAACAACTTGTTTTTTTAGTGAACAGCCAAGGTGTGAAGACAATAATTACAATGCAGCGCTTCCTTAAAGAAAACATGAATAGGAAAATTATACTAAATGTGATATTACCACCCCTCAATGACACTTACAAAATTGTCACTTATAAGGTAAGCAAAAATGATTTCTACTTATTGATGCATCTTTAAATTAGTCCAAAAAGTTTTAACACCTTTTCTATGAATTTCTAATTATTTATCAATAACAAATATTAACTATTTGGTGTAAAAATAATTCCATACTTACTATACCGTTATAGATAATGCCTCGATCACAGAACGCCCACGCGATCGTTCACGCAGGCTTCCTTTACAAAATCAACGCGTTCGACAACAAAGTGTCCGAATGTCGCATTGCCTACGGCGGTCTCTCCAATGTCTTCGACAGAGCTCTCCTGACTGAAAGATATCTAATCGGTAAAAAACTATTCGTGAATGAAACCCTGACTGGAGCCCTCGGGATCCTCATCAACGAAATGATCGTCGCTGACAATCCTCCAGAACCTTCTGTGGAGTACCGTCGCAAATTGGCCGTGGGATTGTTCTATAAGGTAAATTTTATCTCGTCAGAGATCTCATTGTGTTTTGTTTGGAACGAGCGCTTCTTTATTTGATCCTTTAATCGCATATGATAGATCAGATTCAAGTGTCCATAAGCGTTTACTATCAAGCGAGCATAAAAAATACTTTCACATTTCTAATAATTGTAGCGATTCATATTTTATTACTTTTCAGGGTCTACTGTCTCTCTGTCCAAAGAACATTCTAGGTCCTCAGTATAGATCAGGCCCTACAAGGCTTCGGGATTCACGAACGTTATCAGATGGAAAGCAGATCTTTAACACCAACCCTTCATTATGGCCTTTGAATCAACCTTCACCTAAATTTGATGGATTGGTAAGTATTGTTATAGTTATCATTTCAAAGTAAAATTCCTTTAAGGTCAGTAGTGTATTTGTACTATTCTTGCTATTTTTTAAACAATGACCTCCCCCGCTTCTAAAAAAATTTACACAAATTTCAGGTACAATGTGCTGGTGAAGCTTCATACACAGAAGATATTCCATCTATACCTAAGGAAGTGTTTTGTGCGTTCGTCCTCACAACTGTCGGCTTGGGGACTATACAAAGCATTGATGCTGGTCAAGCATTGGTAAGCATTTATATTGCTCGCGATTTTGCCAACCAAGTGCCTTAGGAATTACTGTAGTTTAAAAATAGTGAAAGAGTTTTAGGTATTGGTACAGAAATTTTGGACACTGTTCCATTCAAACAAACATACAGACAAACTCACTGAATATATTAATTTTATACATTTATTTCAGGCAGAGCCAGGCGTAATTGCCTTTTACAAAGCCTCCGACATACCGGGAGTTAATAGTTTCATACCCGCTGTTAGCTTTTTTTACACGAAAGACGAAGAATTTCTCTGCGAAAAAGACGTCAAGTACTACAACCAGCCCCTCGGTATCATAGTTGCTGAAACCCAAAGAATAGCAGACAGAGCGGCCACTTTAGTCAAAGTCACTTACACTAATGTTAGGAAACCAGTTCAAGATATACGAGTCGCTAAAAGAGATCCCAAAAGGAATACTCTTTTCTCATCGGTTGATGCTTCGAAGACTGGTAAAGATGTGGTTAAAGTGATAAATGGAGAGAGTACTTGTTACGGACAATACCACTTTTGTATGGAGACGTTGGTTTGCGTGACGGAACCCACTGAGGAGGGCATGAGTGTGCACGCCGCCACGCAGTGGATAGACGCAGTACATAGAGTTGTGTCTAGAGTATTGAACATTCAGCAAAATAAGTGAGTATCACATAAATTGTATTATTTTCCACTTATTCAATTTAACAAATTTAAATGCTGACGTTACATCAGAACTGTAATTAAATTATACAGTAAATGATAGCGCCCAACTATCCATAGGTCTTCTTCCTATTACCCTATAATAATGACTTTTACCAATTTGTACATATTTTAGCATTACGATTATCTACATTATAGTTACTTTCTATCAGGCAAACCTCAAAAATAATAATACTACAGCACGCAAATATGACAATGCCATCTATTCGAACGCTAAGCAGAGCTTCAGTTATTGCAACTAGATAACTGATAAATTACACAAACATATTTTTCTTTACACAATACTAAATGGCGTCGGGGTGTTGCTCATAAACATAATATATCGAACAACACCCCTACCCCAGACATATACAAATGTATTGAAAACGTATTTTTCCAATGTGGAGATCGAGCCCACAACCATTTGTGCAGAAGACAGTTTCGTTACCACTGCACCCTAGGTCTATATATTAAAAACATATAGACCTAGGGTATGAAATGCGGCTAAACATGGTACATGTTTCATCCAAAATGTAAATAACAACTCAATTCTCATGTTTATATGCAAATAAAGATTTATGATTTATGATTTATGAAACAAATAGGTTCTATTGAATATGAATCTTTCAGGATTGACGTGTCAGTCCGCAGACTGGGCGGAGCTTATGGCTTCAAAATATCACGAACTAATATCATAGCAGCGGCTTGCAGCCTGACCACATACAAATTGAACAGACCATGTCGTTTCATACAATCCCTGAGGCACAACATGCGAGGTCTCGGCAAAAGGTTTCCTTGCTCAACTACTTTTGAGGTAACTTTCTGAAAAAATTAAATAACAAACACTGAATAATACAAATAATAACATAATATTTCTGCTCCAAAAACAGTTTTTTAGAAAGGCTAATAACTTTCTACTTAAGAGATATAATCTCGTTACTTTCATCATTGCATTAAACTTTTGATTTTAATAAATGACGCTTTACTGAAAACAATAAACCAAAAATCAGTTGAGATGCTATAAATATACTTATTTTCTGAATCAGGTAGGTGTCAACGCGTTAGGTGTCATACAGTACAATAATTACTCTCTGTATGAGGACAACGGATGCATCATTGATGAGCCGCTCTCGCAGTTGGGAGTAGAGGTCACCTATAACTGCTACAACAAAGCTCCTTGGAGCTACAAAGTATACGACACTGTTACCGACACGGCATCTAACACGTGGTGTAGATCACCAGGTATGCGCTGAGCTGAGTTTGTTATATGGAAACTAAAACTTCACTATATTTCAATTTTTGTTTGGCAAGTAAAATCTAATAATAATTAAAAAAAACGCAACATTTTATAGGTTCACTTGAAAGTATTGCAATGGCTGAATGGCTCATGGAAAGGATAGCGTATGAAATGAATCTAGACCCACTGGACGTAAGGCTCGCCAACCTGGACACAGACAATCACAGCGATATCACAGAACTCCTAAACACTCTCAAAACAAACTCACAATATGAGGACCGCAAAGTGGAGATCGATCAATTTAACAGAGACAATAGATGGAAGAAGAGAGGTCTGAGACACTCTTTCTTAAGATGGTCTCCAGCAGGCTACCAACAATTTGAAGTAAATATATCAGTTTACTTCGATGATGGAACTGTAATCGTGACTCATAGTGGCATAGAAATGGGTCAAGGCGTCAACACCAAAGCTGCACAGCAGTGCGCGTACTATCTCGGTATATCTGTAGATAAAATCCAAATTAAGCCCAACAATAATATCATATCTCCCAACGCTACGGCCTCTGGCGGTAGTACTACGTCTCAAAACGTAGGTATCGGTATCAAGAGATGTTGTGAATTACTGTTGGAGTTGTTGGAGCCTATTAGGTTGAAGATGAGAAATGCAACTTGGGCACAATTAATAAGGCAAGCGTATGACGATAATGTGGATTTACAAGTGCACTCAAAGACTGGAGTTGCAGACGTACAACAATACAATGTATATGGTGTCACTTTGGCAGAAGTGGAAATTGATGTTTTAACTGGGGAGTGGAACATCAACAGAGTGGACTTGATTGAAGATGTTGGTCGCAGTGTTAATCCTGAAATTGATGTCGGTCAGGTAAGGTTATTGTAATTCTTAGAGGCCCAACCTGTGTAACAAATGATTATATTATAACACGTAATGCCACGACGATGCAAGTGTTACTATGTGAAGCTTAGTTGAATAGATATATTATATATATCTGACAGGCAGTTCCAAACAAAGTAATAAAAACTAAACAAAATCAAGTAAGATATCTAATGCCTGGTTTTTTTGAAGGTGGAAGGTGCATTCGTTATGGGGACTGGATATTGGACAACAGAGGAGCTGGTCTTCGATCGAGACACGGGAGAACTCCTCACAGATCGCACGTGGACCTACTGGGTGCCGCAGTGTAGAGACATACCTCAGGATTTCAGGATATACTTCAGAAAGAAGTCCTTTAGCAATGACATCATTCTTGGAGCTAAAGGTACTAGTTATAAGAAAGTAATAAGTGTCTCAGTGTGGCTGTTTAGAGATTTAAAATATATAGTAAAAAGTTATTTTATTGTAGATTAGCCGAGCCTTATTGTTGCTCCCACAAATGATCTGTTGCCGTCTTTTACTTTTTGGCAAATATATAGTAGAAATTGAGTCTGAAATTGCTTCGAACCAGGTGATAAGTAATTGTGTTGTATTACTATGACGATTCAAAAGTGTCACTATATGTAGCCTAGTTGAATAAAGATATATTTGACGTTGACTTTAAACCTGTAATACTATCAACGGTTCAATGGATTCTGCAATTACTCACAGCTAACCCACAACTCCAGACAAAAAGATTCCGTTTAATGAAGAAAAGTTTTTAGGTATTAACAAAGGGCTAATTAAAAATGTTATGGTGTCTTATTTGTGATCTAGCAACTGGTGAGCCAGCCACGTGCATGGGGGTGGCGATCCCGATAGCGATGCGAGAGGCCATCGTAGCGGCCAGGAGAGACTCCGGCCTGCCCTCTGACGTGTGGTTCGAAATAGGTAACTATTTATTAATAGCGAGCCTGTATGAGGGTAACTTACAAACCTAATTCCTCCCTTGTTCTCTTATATACCCTATTTTTTCACGGGGGAATCCTCTTACAGATACTGCGTCCTCCTCGGGGGAGTAGGGGGCGGTTATGTCGGACTCGATTCTTTTATATACCTGAATAACACAAAACATAATTGGTGCCTTCAATAAGAAACTAAAACCCTTAAATATTATTTTATTTATAAACTAGCTTTCCTAACGCGACTTGGTTCAAGGTTCAATCCTATCCACGTAAGATCGAAACTCGTACTGAAAGGAATATTCTTAAAAAAAAAATCGAGAGCTGTTCAGCTGCTATTGAGCTATGCATTTAATATTTGGCCAATTTTTGTATTATGGATATATGTATATAGCTAACATGTTAACAAATATTTTGTTTGACAGATGGTCCTTACACTGTGGAGAAAATATGTCTTTCGTGTGCAGCCAGGAAGGAAGACTACAAGTTTTATTAAACGTCACTTTATAAATATAATATGTTTTTTATTTTGCTTTATTTTGGAACCGATTATAGCTGCGCCCTGCGGCTCTACCCGTATTTATACATGTATTATAGATATACATAAACTTTCCTCTTGAATCACTCTGTCTGATAAAAAAAGCCGTAGGAAAATTGGTTGCGTTGTTTTAAAGATATAAATATAAAGACATAGATATCAAAACCTAGTATGTCATCCAATACAGACAAGTAAATTTAAAAACGCAATAGTGTGAGAGGTAAACATAGACGTATAACGCATAGACAGATAGTCCCTTAATAATAATCAGTTCGGATTAAGTGAAGCCAAAACTGTATATATGTAAGTGTAAAAAGCATGTTCTTATACTGGATGACACGCACACAAGCCCACCAATAATGTTGCTGCTATAAAAAAATACCCTATAAATGTGAAAAAATTTAAATCTACGAATAACATACGGATTTTTATGCGTTACACTGATAACATCGATCTATGTAGGTAGACAAAATTGTCTACTTTGAATTAGCTTCACTTTGCTCGTATTGTGGTTCTACGTGTTATAGCTCTATGGAGGTAAAAGCATTTGTTTCAACAAATCCGAACACTATTTCCGTTCAAGCAATTTGTGTTCATTTCCTGCGAATGTTTGAACAATACGTCTGAGTATACGAGTTATAATCTTCGATGGCTAGCGAGTAGCGACCCATTGGTGCAGTGGTAATAACCGCCGATTTGCAAAACGGCCCTGTTTTGTAAAACGGCTAGCCGTAATGTAATACGGCGGATTATACAATCCGCCTGCGACATATATACAACATCTCGATATTGAACCATCAGGGCCTAACTCCTCCCTTTGAGTCAGAGGAAGGTAACACCCTCCTACTTCCCTACAAATCTACACTAGCTACGGATAACAAGACTACACCAGGTTGCCTAAAAGATATTGCTAATTAACAATAAGGTCGCCTCTCCTACATTTTTAATTTAATTTAATTCTCTATAAACATTAACAGAATTATTTTCAACATCATAAATTACAACAAACTAAACTGAACTGAACTGATCACTGAATTCAACTGAATTGAACGAAAGTTATTTAAACAGACGCTTCAATTTTATTTATACATATACATTTGTAGCGAAAACAAAACATTTTACAAAGGAAATACGATCCGAGATATCTCTCATAACAGAATTCAATCAAAACTAAATCCGGCGCTTATTGCCTTTTAGATATAGTTATATCTTTATAGGTACTATACTATACTAATGCTATACTATATCTTCGTACGTTATAACACGTTGCTGCTTTTTATATCTTTTAGCTATTTTCTTAAAATCTTTATGAAGCACTTGAATTCAAAGATTCAAAGTGTTATTCATAAATTTGTTTAAAAAATAGATCATATTAAAACGTTAATGTTTTGTATCTGTAAAGTTTACAATCTAATTAAAACTTTTTATAAATATTCAAAGTAACCCTTCTTAAGACTCTTAGAGTCTAGAGTATAAACGCAGAAAATATATCAAAATCCGTCCAGTGGTTTAGCCGTGAAAACTTAATAAATAGACATATGCTTTTCATTTTTCTTCGTCATATTTTGTTTACCTAATTAGCGGGTTACTACAGGAATGTTTTCTGTTAAACAGCATAAGCAGTCACAAAAAAGAGGAGTACTTATAGTATGTATGACATAGGTATGGACACTTTTTATTCATAAATTTTTACTCCTGATTATAATGTACGCGCAAAATGTCTTTATATACAGTTGCTTCATATAATTAATGTTAAGTTACTTTTAACTAAAATAAAAACTATTTTTAAAGTAAATTAAAACGACTTATATTGTATTAATCTATATTAATATACAATTATTCACATTATTAATAAAACAACATGCTACGATATATAATTCACAAACAAAATTTAGTTCCATTAATTTTCAACAGGTGGCGCTGAACGGCGCTGCATCGCGCTTATGCTTTTCTTTTTCAATACTACTTAAAGTTTTTGTACTAAGTGTACGGTTGCCATCAGAAGGGTCTTAACTGACTCGACTGAACAGCGAGTGATGATATGGGATATGATTCTTGATTACACTCCGCTCGCCCAAGCCTCAACTATCGCAGAGGCTTGGGTTGAAGATCTGACGCTGTTTTTGGCCTATTTTCTATTTATAAATTTATACATAAAATAAAATAAAAGGGACTTATTAGATATTAGTGACTACTAAGTACTAATTCAATTAATAATAATCATAGGTCGTAATGTAATAAATGAATTTATGATAACATACTATTTAAATAATAAATACAGGCTAATGCGTAATAATTTATCTATCTTTTTAACTCTTAT
>JADANM010005719.1:352277-376273 GCA_026213755.1 Eurema hecabe
ATAATAATAAATAAATACTTTCAGGACATTTATACACAGCGCCATCTAGTTCCAAGCTAAGCCGAAGCTTGTGTTATGGCAACTAGGTAACGGAATAAATTACATATACTGTATATTCATTCTTTTCTTTTGTAAACACATACGATATATATATAGCAACACCCAGACCCCAGAAAAATACATAGGTATGTAAATAACAAATATATTTTTCCGGTGTGGGGATCGAACCCACGACCCTTCGCGTAGAAAGCAGTTGTGCTACCACTGCGCCAAACGGTTGTCCTTAAAACTATAGGTCAGCTAGTAAAGAATAAAAAATATGTACCTGATCGGGACACGAGCGGCGACGTCGGGTATAAAGTTGCGGCACGAATCTTTAGCGCTGAACGAAACCTGTGCAGAAGTCAAATAATATATAAGGTATCGCGGGTACGGTGCGGCGCGCGGGGCGCGTGATCGTCGGATGCGCGAGCGTTTTTGTCTTTCTCGCACCAACACGTCAATTACGAGCGCGATTCTACCGATGCGCAGCTATTCTCGTCCAGCGCTAGACATCCGTGCCGCGACCTATAACGCAATTTTAATGCACTTACCGTTGGAACCTGAATTGACTAACATTAACAAAGTAAACATTTCGTTCAGCAAACTTAATGTAATGCCTGGGTCTTAGGGCACTTTCCTTGAGCACTAAGAATACACGTTTGAGTGCTCTCTGACAGCTGGAGAGAGTTATTTTATTAGAATTTTACTTTTTGTAACAGTTTTTATCGAACTAATTTCCTATTCATTATTTATATTAGAGCAAGCTGTGGAGCGAAATTGAGTGATGAGGGCGAAATGCGTTAGGCTACTACTACTACTACTACTACTCCACTAGGGACGAGAAATGAAAGTTTCGTTAAGTAAATGTAAATACACTGGAAACCTATTTTTCCTTCGACACCCTCCTTTATCTTATTGTCAAAGATCCTCTTTTTCGATTCGATACGTTGCTCGGTCCCAACGTAAAGAAATCTAGCTACTACAATCTACACATAACATACAAACATACCTACTAATCTAAGTACAATGTATAGTACGCGTCACGAATCTTTAGCGCTGAACGAAACCTGCGCAGAAGTCAAAAATAAGGTATCGAGGTAGCGGCGCGGCGCGCGGAGCGCGTGATCGTTGGGTGCGCGAGCGTTGATTGGTTGTCCCAGTCGTGTTGTCTTTCTTGCACCAATACGTCAATTACGAGCGCGATTCTACCCATGCGCAGCTATTCTTGTCCAGCGCTAAACATAAATGACGCATACCATACATGTAGCATTTCTATTTTCTAATAATAAATGTTCAAGATGAAAGATCGTACTCTGATTTGAAACACGAACCCCTCAACAAAACACGAACAAGTTGTATATAATATGTAATGTCACAAAAAAATATCATAAGCTCGATTCAGAGCTCACCTTACAAGATCCAGTACTATAACAATTGGTTAAGAAATAACTAATTCTATCATTAACTGTAAGCACTAAATAGTTTACGAAATGAATTATATTAATAAAGAAAATATTAAATTCAAAGGATGTTCTAATGTTTTGCAATTTCAAGCACTATTAATTATCATAAGTGTGTTATCGTGATGCATTTATTATTCAATTATATGCAATGATATTATATTAAATAGATATTATGTTATAAGCGCAACATTTTGAAGACGCAAAAACATCCTAATTAGGACATCTTGTCTTTAGGTGATTCGTTGCCAGTGCATTCACGCGCAACTGACAAAACTATCTCTTTCTTTCTTGTTGGTTTTATCATTTATCTCTTTTCTATCGTTTTGACTTGTATGTATGTGTGTCCGCTCCTGTGCGGAACACTTTTTTCGTTTTTTTGTATAGGTATAACATATCTATCATATAATATCATTGATTATATAAAAACGAATGGTTTATTTTAAAACTCTATTTATGCCAATTATATACTTACACTAAAACAATAGCCTTCAAGATAATGCTTCTGACTGTCGGTCTGTTTACAATAAACTCAAAAACCACTAAATAAAATTTAATTTAAGTTTTAATCAAGACATAATTAATATATCAAAACAATAAATTAATAAAAACTATCTTTCTAAGTGATTTTTTTTTATGTAGATTATAAATTTATTATGTAGGTATATAATATTATAATGGATTTCCGGCTCACTCAAGTCGCTTGGCAGAGAATGTTATTAAGCAATAAGGTCTCCTCTTTTATATTTTACGTGTACTTTTTTATCTACATCCTGTTTTTCATTTTATATCTATACTAGACGCTCCCGCAGTTTTACCCACGTACTTCCCGGGATACCGCAATACCGGGTTAAAAAGTATCCTATGTTTTAATCCAGGGTATTATCTATCTATATACCAATTTTCAACTAAATCGGTTCACCAATTTAGCCGTGAAAGAAAGACAAACAGACACTTTCCCATATTAAGTTCGTAAGTATGGATGCACAATTACTTTAAAATAAACTCCTTTCTGATAAATTTTCATATAGACAGTTTGTGCAGTAATAAACAATAGGTATTACTTAACAAGGTATTACACGCTAAGCGGTAATTGGCGAATGCCTAGATTCCATTAAACGATACTAGAGCTAGCATTAATAAGTCTGATTGATCTTAGTAATCAAATCTATACTAATATATAAAGCTGAAGAGTTTGTTTGTTTGTTTGTTTGTTTGAACGCGCTAATCTCAGGATCTACTGGTTCGAATTCAAAAATTCTTTTTTATTGAATTGACCATTTATCGAGGAAGGCTTTAGGCTACATAACATCACGCTGCGACTAATATGAGCGAAGATATAATGGAAAATATGGAAAAAACGGGGAAAATTATTCATCTTTGAGGGCTTCCTTTGCGTGCCCTGCGAAAACAGTTCAAAATACAAAAATAATATGTATGAAAGAATTATTCCTCTTTAAATGATCTAAAAAAAAGTCCTCGACAGTATATGTCTATCTTATAAAATTGACTCACTATAAAGAAATAGATCCGACGGGGACGAAGTCGCGAGCAACAGCTAGTGTGGGATAATCGGTCTTCGTGTTACTTAATACTACTTGTAAACGATATGTGTTTAAAATTGTATGATTATTTTTTATGAGCTTAAGGGTTTTTCCGGTTAAAAATAATGCTAGCATTACTGTTAATACAAAAATAATACAGTACAATAAAACTTGTGTTGGTATAACATAATTTTTAACTTAAGATTGTATTGTTTATAAGATTTAGTTATGTAATGAAATTTAGTATTGATTAACAAACAAGAATAGGTATGGCTTTTTGAAAAAAGTTATTTTCCGATGATAAAAAACTTACTTCTTTTGTTTTTATTGTATTACTACGAAAAGTACATTTCAAAACATTATAAATTTTCATTTTTATCATTTAAAAAAAAATTTTGTATTTTTTACCAAAGCCAAAAAAGATTTTTTTTCCAAAAAAAAAAAAAAAAAAAATATATCTTACGCGTGAAATACAGTACAGTATAATGACATCATAATATCTACGATACACGAATCAATCTAAAGATTTGTCGAAATTATAACACAGTGCTGATTGCTTCCTGCGCAGGATGTTGACCAATTTCCCTCTTTAGCTACGACACGCCATCGGTAATTATATGTTACCGGCCAACTGTGGAAAACGGATTTTTGAAAAGTAGCTCCAACCTTTTTAGTAGGAAATATTTTGACAACATTTTTTGACACATGAAAACATAATATACACTACTGAAAAAAATTGTCTTCGATGTATTGATAGTAATTGGCAAGCTTACTACTAGTTAGTCACACAAGGGAAAGAATATATTTTTAATTTGTGTATTTAAAAAAAAGATAAATTTAGACAATCCTCTGCTACATACTGGTGCCTTTTTTATTATAAGCTTTTCTTCCAGGCAACCATAGACACTATAATTATTAACACATATTACTTATAAAATAATATTTTTTTAATGTTATCTTAACCATCGTCTTAATGGTTTACCCATTTAACTTGTTATAAAATATAAACGAAGTAATAACAAAGTTATAACAACACTATTAACAATATAAAATAAATAAATTAACTACGAAGTCCTTCACAGCGTTTGTTCGTTTGTCTGTGTCTGTATTGTAAGTCGGGGAGCGTATCTTGTTTTTTTTATTTAGGAACAATTTTGTCTATTTGTTTTGTCTAATCTCTGAAATTTCTGGACCGATTTTGATGGGATTTTTATAAACAGGTAGCTGATTATAAAAGCTACTTTTATTTTAGTAAAGAATCGTTTAAATTCCGATGTGGAACTGTAAAACACAGTTAGTAATTAAATAAATCCATTTATGAAGAATTTCCGATAATCATTGTAATTAATTTGTCAACAAGTTAAGTATAATGACGTGTGTTTGTTCGTTGTTTATTGACGCATCGGTCACAGGCGACTCTCGGCCACATAAATCATATTTACGAACGAAATTGTTTGAACCTTCAAATATATGATGCATTATAAAGACTAGATGCATTATCTTGTGGGTCAACTTAAGTTTTTGTTGCGAACAGGATCTAATTTTATTTAATTAGCTATGTCAATATTTTCGTATTTATTCGTTATTATTTCGTATTTTGCTCATAAATTGTATTTAACCATATAATATTTGTAGTTTCGATGATTTTACTTTTACTACTAAATACAGTAAAATGAAACCCATTAGAAAAGAAGGGGAATATGATGATTGTTTTCCTCTCATGGATTCTCTCAGTATCTCATGGGTTTCATCCTAGTTTTTAAATTTTTACCATTTTTGTAAGCTTTGACCCCGGTTTAAGTTTATTGACGGTTCTTCTCTGTTTAAATGTTCGAACGGATGGATAAGTAAATGTTTTATAATACAGTGACGATTCAATATAATAGCCTAGATAAATTATGATATTATTGACTTTAACTTATTCTCTGTAGAAACTGCCTTCCGAACCGGTGGTAAATGTTTTGTAATACCATGACGATTCAAAAGTGTTACTTTATGTAGCCTAATTGAATAAAGATACTTTCGACTTTGACTTTGACTAACTGTGTCATCCATACCATCCATTTTTAACTAGATTTTAAACGTAGAACGTAAAACTACGTCATAGTTCTCACAGCGTTAAAATTTGAACAATATGCGCCGTTTTCAGGCCTTGACTGGTTCTTGCGTATAAAAGCGGCGAGGTGGTACCACCAACCATCAGTCACTTGCCTGTGAAAATATCGACAACATGAAGTTCCTGGTGAGGATTTGTTTTTTTAATATTATTTATTATTTTTTCATTAAAAGAACGATTAACAATACCTAATATAAAAAAAATACTTTTTATAAAACAATGAGTAATAATATAGCTACTAATTTACTATTCGTTATTTTAATTACAAATAATATGTTATATGCTTTTTACCATTTAATTAACAACTTATTTGCTATTTTCGTTATAATTAAAAATAACCTCAAAATATAAAAGAAAAAACTTGGTAGTTAAGTAATTATTGAATTTCTGATCTAAACTAAATGCATCATTATATATTTTTTCAATGTCTTGTTAAAAAAAATGAAGAAATACTCAAAGTTTAATTGCTATAAGGAATGCTTTACCTTTTAAACAATGGGATGAAGCAATTGTAACAATATCCATTGTATGTTCTCTTGTATAGTCTATTAACTAACAATCACCCTTTAACCGACTTCGATAAAAGGAGATTTCTCCTTTTCATAGTTCCTAATTTAATTAACTTTTGACCCGTAGGTCTATGTCAAGATAATATATAGTTGCTGGTATACTAATCTATATCACTTGTCTTGCCTGGTAGAAACAGCTTACTTTAATCTGCTTTTTATGCTTTGTAATTTTTATTTAATTAAAAAAAATGTATAAGTGAATGTTTATAATAACGTTTTTTTTCTATAATTCCGTTAGTTTCCGATATTTTGCTTAACCACCACACGAGCTGCAAGCTTGCCTGGCAGAAACAGCTTACTGTAAAGTCACTTTCTATGCTTTAATAACTTTTGAAATACGTGGATGATGCTTATGTGATTGAATAAGTTAAGTAATTAGACAATAAGATTATTTTTATGCTAATATACGAAAATAATGGACCGTTTTTATTATATTTTTTCAATAATCTTATTAACCTAGTTTGAGTTTATTTTGTTTAATTTATTTAGCATATTGTATAATCATATGCAAATGCATGTTTGCGGAAAAACCAACTAAATTACCTGAAAAATCACAGCTCTATATACGTCGGATTTTGATACGAAATAACTCCTTATATTATGTACAATGTTGCTAACTATACATATGCTTACTAAGCGCTTACTTGACAAAAATTATGTTTACTTAATACATTACGACATTACTTAATTTCAAAATACATTCCGCGTGCCATAACAATGTATTTTTAGTACATATCTTTTTCATACTAATATGATTAAGGGAAAAGATTTGATCGTTTGTCTGTATTGAATCTCCGAAACTAGAGAGAGAAACGAAACTATGACCATTTGAAAAGTTATTATTCGGTCTTTAGAGTTAAGGGATAAACATAGAAAGATTAAGACTAACAAGAAGAGTTAAAAAGATAGAAAATATTGCTTTGTAATCGTCGGTATAATCTTGAGTTTAGTTATTAAAGTCTTAATATTAAACGATATAGAATTCGTTTGATTAACCCCGTTTATCGTTGGAATAGTTCAAAGCATTTAAAAAAACTCTTTAAGTGTGATAGTTACATTGATAAAAACTGATTTAAATAGAGTTGCTAGGAGAAAACTTATCAAAACTGTTTTAGTAAATTTATTTATTTAATAGATATTAGATATATTTCGAAAAAGTCTCTAATTAAATTTGAATTATTTTGGGGCCCCAAAGGGTACTTTTCATTATTATTATGATGCTGATTAGATGCTTAGTTGAAAAAAACTTTTGGAATTCGGGATAATGAGGTGTAGGTTACTATAGGAACACGGAAAAAAACATTAAAATAATTCCAGGACAATCCCGGATCTAACTATTATCTGCTAGTTAGTCAAACTATTAAAAGCGTGGTTTATAAATACAAGTTAAAACTCGTTAAAACGTTAGCTTGAGTGATTTTAAATTCAATTATTTCTAAACACAAAGAAACGAAGTGTTCGTTGGTTTACACAAAAAATACGGAAGAAACGCTAAGCAGATTTAAATGCAATTTATCTGTTTTTTACTGATTTTACAGTTCCGTACAGAAAGGGTAAAAAAGGGGGTTCTATTAGTAAGATTCCGATGTGTGTTTGTCCGTGTTTCACCGGGATGTGTGTCTAAATATAATAAATATTAATTGTAATATAAATATAATAAAATTAATACATTCGGGATTCCCATACAACTAACTAATTTTGTCCGTTTTGGCTCATTTAAGTCCGGGTTTAAAAAAGTATTCGTAAAAATAGTGGGTTCTAAGAATGATAATAATTAATTAGCGACCAGCTACTGAAATATCAATAATGTACGTAAATCACTAGCTTGCAAAATGCTAAATCAAAATAGATGGTGTATTTGTACCCTGTTATTTACTCAAAGGATATCCTTTGTGGAAATAGACAAGGTCAGGTCACAGTATTGTTAGGAATTTACAAAATTTTAAAATTTCGTATTGCGTAGTTAATTGACGTTCAAAAATTAATTTTAAATTCTTAGAGAATTAAGTGGGTATTTCAATTAAAATTTATTTTAGATAATAATAAAATTATGATAAAAAACTTCTTGCTATTTAATTTTAGTCTTGAATGATAAAAAAGTGAATAAAAATATTTGTTAAATAACATGTTGGTTTTTGGTTAAATTTATTTTCGTGATAATAATGAAATGATAAAAAATTTGAACTTTGACTTATTAATTTACTTATAAATTTATAAAATAAGACCACAAATAACTAAAGAAAATAAGATTTACTTTTATAAATTAGAAAAATAATTACTGTGTAATATACTGTCAATATTTATGGTACAAATTATAAATTTTGCAGCATACATGCTTAATAGAATAATAGTTCTCTTTAAATTACTAGATGGCGCTGATATTAAAAATAGCACGCATGGCTTAGTGATATTGGTTTTGTTGATATATTAAAAAATATGAACTAACAGTACCTACTTATGTAAAAAAAATTGATACAAAGCATAATAAGAAAGATATAGAATCGATATTTATTGCCTTATATTACTAATTCTACACCATAGTAAGTGAATAATGTATAGGTACTAGTCTATACTAATATTATACAGAAGTAAAGTTTGTGTGTTTGTTAAATTGTAAGGGGTAATCTCGAGATCTACTGAACCGATTTTAAAAATTCTTTTACAAATAGATAGCCACATTATTGCTGAGTGTCATTAGATATATAAAAAAGCAAAAACTATAAAACTTATAAATATTTTGCTCAATGAAGTGGGCACGGGTCAGCTAGTACGATATAAAAATACTATTGTTATAAATAACTGAATGACCTAAGACTTAAGGTACCTATAACAATTTTTTTTAACCCTAAAATATGTTTTGTTTCAGATTGTAGCCGCTCTCGCTCTAGCAGCAGTAGCTGCTGAGGAAGCTAAGAAGACCGAGAAACGTGGAGTTTCTGGCTTAGGCTATGGTGGTGTTGGGTACGGCGGTTACAGCGGACTGGGCGGGTATAGCGGACTTGGCGGATATGGCGGATACGGCGGATACGGTGGATACGGAGGATACGGAGGATACGGAGGATATGGCGGATATGGAGGATATGGCGGATATTCTGGTGAGTTGAAAAATCAATATTTAATATAAAGACTAAGACAAAACCCTTCTTAATGTCTTTGCTTGACTGCAGGTCATTGACCCTTTTGTTAGTATACTAGCGAGTCAGCCTTGCTTTGTTCGCATATATTATGCATGTTTTATACAAATAAACTTTTCTCTTGAATCACTCCATTTATTAAAAAAAACTTAATTTAAGCATACACAAGGATATAGGGACAGAGAAAATTACTTTGTTTAATAGTATGTAGTGATGTACCCTAGTTAAATAAAGACATACCTACTTGACTTAGAATAGTTAACAAACTGACAAAGCTATTTTCGAAATTATAATATTGATAAAGTTTTAATATATATTTAAATGAAAATCTCATTTAAAAACGAAAATTCCTAATTAATTAAGGGACTTCAGAAGGATTTTTATCTCAACATGCATTGGGTGGATCTAATTTGAAATATCCTTCCAAAATCGATGGCCCGATTTGCGAGCACTAACGAACTACTAATTTTATTCATTGCTAATTAAAAGCAATAACGTTTTAGTTAAAAGCCGGCGACACACGTGCGATTTATAGTCGATACCTAGACATAATTGTCGAGTCGATCCATTTTTGTATGCATATATATATAATTTTTATTAGGCTCTGTAAAGAATGGAAAGTATACTGCCTTTTAATTAGTCGAAATATAAAGACGTAGAACTTAAAAACAAATTCGAATATATCTTCATATAAAAGGACTTTTAAATAAACAAGGTCAAGAAAAAAACCATTTGTTCGAATAGCACCATTCATGGACAGGAATAGTACAGAAACTCTTGTTGTTTATATCTTTATTTATATTAAAAACTATAGATTGATTTAATTCAGACTATCTTCGAAAGGTTTCTTCAAATATTTCCACAAGTTCAAGATTAATCGTTCGTCTACAAACAGCCTTAAACAATGGCATTAGTCGTCCGTGTATACCCAGCCTGTTCCCGAAGCGAGGAACCGATTAAAGCTCCGACTGACGAATAAATTGCAAACAGCGGAGACTTCGCAATAAAATCGTTAGAATTAGTAGGATTAATGTTATTTGTTGGATCTCCGATTGTTCTCGAATTCTCTAAATGTACTGAAAGAAAGGAATTTTGTGAGACGTGCTGGAAATGGCGATGGAAAACCTACCTAATTGGATAGGTTGTCTTCGTATATAGAAACATTAAGAATCTTTTGTATTTTTATTTTTGTGGATTTTAATATACTAACTTTTTCAGCTAAATTTGGAGTATCACCCTATATTAAGTGTTTAGGCGTTAAATTTAAACAGACAGACAACTTTTATAGATATAAAACTGATTTAATTTTTTTTCATATGTTTTTCGGTTTTATATCCATTGATAAAAAAACTGATATTATTAAAATTATACTTTTATTAATTCAGCACATCCAGAATATCCCTACAAATCTACAATCTTCTTAAATTAATTATTAGAGTCATGTACCATAAATGACTTATGCCGTACATTAACAATAGTATGTCAATGCGTGAGAAAACCATTTCCTTGACACAAGCCAGCAATTACTGAACACTGATTACAATAACACTTAATGCTGACATACTAAATTGCTGAACTTTTTGCTATTCTATAATAAATTATCGCTTATAACATTTAATATAATACGAGTATATTACGTTAAGTATACTATAAAAATATTTACACTAAAACGATTTTATAATAAAAAATTAATCATAAAATGTGTTGTTAAGTGCATAACTCGAAAACAGCTGAACCGATTTGGATCATTTTTTTAAGAATATTCCTAAGTACGAGCTTGGTTCTTAAGCGGGTGGAATAAATGTATGTAGTATTTCCCGTGAATATATCTATCATATAATGGTAAAAAAGGAACTAGCAGTTCCAGAGAGAATGCTTTCAAATATACAAACTCTTCAGTTTTATGTAAAAGTAAATACTAATATATATTAAGGCGAATCGTAAGAAATCTTTAGCAATTTATAAAAACAATTTTTAAAGGCAATATATTTCTTTCTTAACTAAAGATTGAATTTATTTGTGTTTCTCTGAAAAACATTTATTGAATTTAGGGCCCATAATTAGGACCCAATAAAGGATTTTCTCGTTAAATTGTTTTTGCCAAATGGTTTCTTATTAGCCTGTTTGGATCTTTAAAAGAAAATGGATATTACTTTTAAAAGAAATAAGAAATTGGGTCGTTAAAATATAAATTTCTTAAGATTGTTTTGATCTGAAAATGTCTACATTGTATTGCTTTTAAATAAAGCATTATCTGGATAAAAGGTACCATTAAAATAACAAATTAAACGATTTAACAAAGTTGGTATATTATTTCGTATTAGCTGGTATATTCAGACATATGAGTATCTTCAACTAGGCAACATATAGTAACACTTTCAAATCGTCATAATATTACAAAAATTACATAAACGCCGGTTCAGAAAGCAGTTTCATCTTAAAAAAATAAAATTCTTTCAAATTTATATAAGGATAATGTAATTTAATATTATTAAGAATATATTTAGTTATTTCCTTAGAGATGTTTTTTTATGGTCTATGACTTTAAAAATGTTAAGTCGTGCGATACAATTCATTGTAATCGATTTTCGTTACGAACTTAGCATTGACATTGAACAGGCGTTAGACCTTATCGTTGTTATAATATTGCTAAGAAAAATAATCGGCTAACTTCGATATACATATATAGTTTTCCTTATTGCATAATATTGACTTACCAGTATGGGTGAAAGAGAAAACGATTTGTTAAGCCGTAATAAGTAGTTGGTCTCTTTCTAGTAGTAGTAGTCTTAATAGATTTTTATTGTCTAATAAGATTTATAGGCCGAATGTGATATCTAGAGTATGTTACCGGCCTTTGAAAAACGAACTACGAACAACTACCTACCTAAGTAGGTACTTTTATTTATTATTAATTATAGATAATGTGAAATTTTGTGACAATGTATGGATGTATGTTTGTTATTCTTTCACGCCAAAACGGCTTAACCGATTTAGTTGAAATTTAGTATGTATATAGGTGATACCTTGGTTTAACACATAGGATACTTTATATCCCGGTATTGCCCCGGGAATGAGAAATACGCGGGTAAAACCGCGAGGGACGGCTAGTTAGAGGTATATTAAGAGGTTTATTGTTGACTAGCTGTGCCAGCGACTTCGCCCGCGTAGAAAAGTGACTTTGGGCAGCATTTTTGAAAATGCCTAACCCGCGCCAACAAACGTTCAGCAATTTCAACGTGAATCTTTAAATTGCCATGACTTTTTTGTTTATCAACCGATTGACATGAATGAAAGACTAAATGTTAAGTGAAACTTACCACAATATGTCATTGAAAACCCCATCTAGATAGGATAAGCCGTTTCTGATATTAGCGTGCACAAACAAACAGACAAACAGACAAAAATTTCAAAAATCATTGTTTTGGGTTCTATTGCGTTAATAAAGGTCTCCTATAATATTTTTTCTCACATATCTTCCATGTACAGACAGCGACTCGTTACATTTTTATTATATGTATAGACTAAATTTGGCATAATGTTTCAGCTCCTGTAGCGGTCAGCAAGGTGTCATACACCACTAACCATGGCGGTTACGGCGGTTACGGTCTTGGCGGATACGGCGGATATGGCGGATACGGTTCCGGATACTCCGGTCTTGGTAATTGTTTGTTTATTATTAACTAGCTGTTGCCCACGACTTCGTCCCCATCGGATCTATTTTTATTATTATGTTATAGTGAGTCAATCTTAGAAGATAGACATATACTGTCGCCGACTTTGTTTTAGATCATTTAAAGAGGAATAATTCTTTCATACGTATTATTCTTGTATCTTGAACCGTTTTCGCAGCGCACGCAAAGGAAGCTCTCAAAGATGAATAATTTTCCCCGTTTTTTCCATATTTTCCGTTATATCTTCGCTCCTATTAGTCGCAGCGTGATGTTATGTAGCCTTAACCCTTTCTCGATAAATGGTCAATAAAAAAAAGGATTTTTGAATTCGAACCAGTAGATCCTGAGATTAGCGCGTTCAAACAAACAAACAAACTCTTCAGCTTTATAAATTAGTATAGATTACTATAGAATTATTTGGGTCATGTACTGTTTGTAAATTGTCGTATTTTTTCGATTGTGTACAATCTCTATAAGTGAATCAGTAAAATTGTAAAATAGTTCCCACAGATTATAAATTTTATAATTGTATTTCATATGTAATAAAATACATTTCTATAATTCTAGGTGGTTATGGCGGTTACGGCGGATACGGATCTGGTTACGGATCCGGCTACGGATACGGTTCCGGATACGGTTCCGGTTACGGCGGATACGGTCACGGTCTGGGATACGGATACCATTAATCTATAACTTTAACACCATAAATGATCGTATACATTATACCAACACTAGCTTTAAGACCTAAATAAGCGCAAATCAAATTTAAGTGTGTCCTCAACGCTTGAGAGCCACTTAAATTTGACTCGCAAGTTTCTACGAAAGTATACCGTCATTTCTATTTTGATCTTAAAATGTGTTCATTTAATACTCAAAAGGGAGATCTCGAACTATCCATGACAAAAAACATCTTTTCAACTCCCAAACTATGTTTTGTACAACGATTTATGTATATCTTTGTAAATATATAAAACAAATATACTATGTATACATAATATATGTTTTTATTATTCTACCTTAAAGGTAATACTAGCCGCGACCCGAGGTTTTAGCCGTATCAATGTATATATGTCACCGGAAAATAACAAGAACAGCAAATTTATAAATTTCCTAGGAAATTTTCACATTTTCGCAAATTTATCAATTTGCGACGTCTCGTGGTAAATTAATCAACTAACGAATATAAATTCATAAAGTTCTAAATGGTTCGACCAATCAAAGTAAAGCTTTTAATTTTACGCTTTTTTTTAATACGGAAAATAACGCACTGCTTTCTGTGTTGATGTTGACAGTTACACACCAATCAGAGCGCACATGGCGTTTGTTTATCGCTTACTTATTATTTTACGCGTAAGTTCGGTAAATTGATAAATTTGCGAAAATGTTGTCGTAAAATAATACAATTTGTCTCTCGTTTAGAATCCTACGAAGGTTTATAAATTTCCTAGGAAATTTATAAATTTGCTGTTCTTGTTATCTTCCGGTAACATATATAAATTATTACATGTATTATACACATTGACCTTCCAATTGAATCACTATTTCCTACTAGTGCTACTAATATTGTAAATGAGAATGTGTGTAAAGATGTATGTTCGTTGGTCTTTCACGCAAAATCGGCTGGACCGATTTAGTTGAAATTTGGTGTGTAGATAGGTGATACCCTGGATTAACACACAGGATACTTTATGCTATTATACTATGCGATGCGATAATATGAAAACCGATAATAAATAAGTAAATAATGATTGTATTAGTAATACATAAGCCCTCGACAGAACGCAAGCAAACTGACGCATACACGCACAGACAGACAGACACGTCAAACTTATAACTTTTCTTCCCCACATTTACCCCCTACATCTTTTGAATCGAATGAGCCATTCGATTTTCATCAAATATGTCTAATAACACTCGCCCGCAAAAAACCTGTACAACAAAAAAAAACTAAATTGAAATCGGTTCATTCGTTCGGGAGCTATGATGCCATAGACTGACAGACAGACACGTCAAACTTATAACATTTTTGCATCGGGGGTTAAAAATAAACATTAATATATGTATAACTAAGTCAGCTTATCTATTCTAATTACAAATCAGCCATAGTCTTATTACAATTAATTCAGTAATTAATTAATTGTTTATGACATACCAGCTCAGAAACTAATTATTAGCGAATTGTATGACATTTGCTATTATATCAACGATATTATATTATAGATATGTTATACCCATACAAATTAACCAAAAAAAGTGTTCCGCACAGCAGCGGCAGCACACATACATACAAGTCAAAACGATAGAAAAGAGATTAATGATAAAACCGACAAGAAAAAAAGAGATAGTTAGTTTTGTCAGTTGCGCGTAAAAGCACCGGCAACCAATCACGTAAAGGCAAGACGTCCTAATTAGAATGTTTTTGCGTCTTCAAAATTTTGCATTATAACATATCTGTTTAATATTGCTATTGTAGACACAAATTATCTAAGTTGTGGGAAAATGTGTAATTAAATAATTAGAATTGTTTTGGTAAAAATCACACGGGTATCAGATAATATCAGTTTTTCATTAATTAATTATTACTAAAATAGACTCATGGTTTTTAGTAAATTTCGCTTTCACGGCCAAACCACTGAACCGATTGTAATGAGATTTGGTACACATCTGTGTAGAGCCTGAAATAAAACATAACGTGGTCAAAGTTTATATGAAACTCCACGCGGACGGAGTCGCGGGCAACAGCTAGTATTATTATACTCAACTATAAAATATACAATTGTCAACAGTTCTTCTCAATAATATTTTGGATCCTCCCTTTAACCCCCCCTTCCCTTCCTTTCCTCCAGAAATATCCCATCTATTTAAATAAAGTATGTAACCATATTATATCAAAGTACCAGGTGATCATAACGTATGAGGAGGTTACATAAAATTGTAATCAGTTATCACAGCTCAAGCACTTCGCCGCGTCTAATGACAGGCACCCCGGGGGCCCGGGGCTGTCCTAACCGTGTTAGCGTTGATATATAATGTCATTAAACCCGTTTATGTATTATACATATTACTAACTTGAGCACGCGGTTTTACGCGTATTAAATATGATCCAGTTTCTAGCGACTTTGTTTTATTTTTTTACACATATTTGTCATTTATGAAGCGATTTTAATTATTTTTGTGTATTAATAAAAAATACTACACATAAAAGAGATTTTCTTTTCATTTTCACATTATAAAATGACCACAAACACTGAATATCTTATTTCAAGCGAACCATTCGATGCCCACTCGTTTACGACAGACCATTTATAAATAAAAACTTAACGAACCTGCAAAAGTATGAGAGAGAGAGTAAGTTAAACAGACAATTAGCGGGAAAAATGTGAGGCACAAAGAGAGAATAATTTGCCTTGCAGATTGCATTTTGCAGGCTGTCTTTGTAAGGGCGGGTACAAGATAACGGTATAATTTGGCTTTTAAATTAAAGAATTTTACGTTCGAACGATCAAATCTAACCTCGGGAACTGAATTGCGCTTATGATATTTTACCCTATTATATATACTAATATTATAAAAAAGTAAAGTTTGTGAGTTTGTTATATTGTAAGGGGTAATCTCGGGATGTACTGAACCTTTAAAAATTCTTTCACCAATAGAAAGCCGCATTATTGCCGAGTGTTATAGGCTATATAAAAAAAGGATTGTTAACATTATGCCCAACGAAGTGGGCACGGGTTCGCTGGTATTTTATATACTACTTCATTACATAAAAAATCAAGTCGTTTTGGCTGTCTGTCCCCATGTATGATTAAATCTTTAAAACTACGTAATTGATGTTCATGCATTTTACTAATATATACGTGCAAAGCCGGGCTGGTCTCATTACACTATGAACGCGAAAATTTTGGATGTATGGAGCTGAAATTTAGCATGAAGGTAGTTTTTGGTTAAGTACATATTAATTATGATATTTATTTACATTCCAATCTGTTTAATAAGAATTTAGATTACATTGTCAAAGATATACCATGTTAGACCCCTATAACCCTTTTTAAAGTTAAAAAGAAGCCAAGTTTTATCTCTGGCTCTAGACCATCTGTGTACGAAATTTCATTACAATCGGTTCAGCGGTTTGGCCGTAAAAGCGTTTTTATAAAAAGTTTCAACTCCTCGCGCACGTTTTGGGGGATGATTTAAAAAAAGTAGCCTTTGTCCTTCCCTAGGCTCTAGACCATCTGTGAACCAAATTTAGTTCTAGTCGGTTCAGTAGTTTTAGCGTGATGGAAAGACAAACAGACAGAGTTACTTTCGAATTTATAATATCACTATGGATTATACATAGCCATTCATAAACATAACGACTCTCATATCAATTAAAAAAAAACATTCACAAAGCTTTAAGACATAGTTAGACCCAGCCCTTAGCCAGTTAGTTGACACGTTTCTAAGCTGTGAATAATACAGCTGTGTACTGACGACGTGATACAGAATATTGTACAAGTTAAACTGGAAGAACTGCTCAAAGGGCCAGGACTTACCATGTTCCATACGGGTAATATTTACCCCTTGTTTGACTATCGAATTGTGTGTCGATCAATAGTCCTTGTTGTGCAACAGTGGTTTCGTATGTTCATGTTTGTGTTTGAAAGAGACAAGTATATTTCCGACGTTATTGCTTAATTGTTTTTATGAGCGTTCGGAAATAAAATCTCGCGTTTTAAAATGCTTGGTGATAATTTAAAGTTATTTTATTAATTTTTAAAAAGAAACATAACATTCTAAATATATCAGAGAAGTCGTAAATTTGTATGTTGACTAATTATTTCAACTAATAACTAAATAACTACTAATAAATAAATGTGGTAAACAAAGTGAAACTGGAGACATGCTCAAATTTAATTTGAGTTTAATAGTTCTAGCGTAAATCCTCACTCATTAATTCTACGAATCATTTTTTTAGTAATTATTAACAATTATTAATTTTTTATTAAGTTTGTATCAATTTTACGTAACATTAATAAGTTTGAGTTAATAAAAAACTAAATAAAGAAAAATATATAAATAAATAGAACATAAATATGGAACACTAAAAACACTATCAAAATTTAAACTTTAGTCTTAACTCTTTGTTAAGATATATTAGTTCAAACAATCTAAAATGATTATATGTATATTATTTAAGATAAATGTACATTACTGTATTTTAAGAGGGTATATACTTATAGCTGCGAAATTCCCGAGGCGTATCACAAGGGGCGGCCTCAAACCATTACGGAATTTGCTTGTGGTCACACATCCGTTCCTTAAATGGCCTCTATTCAGAAGGCGAAGAGGCCACTAACGTTTTAAACGTAAATACTTTTAAACGTAAATATTAAATTAAAATGTAAAGTGATATTTTTTATTGTTTAACACTGACATATGTTATAAATACAAAAGTTTATGAGGATTTCTTAATGTACTATTTATTTAATACAAAATCTATTAAATAGATTTTTTGAAGATTTTCAACAAGTAGATTCCATCCACAATGTATCTATTAATTATTAGCAATACAATAAACACCGAGGAGGTTTTTCAATTCGACCGTACATAATATACTTTTTTTAATCACTAAGATATAAACCTAAACTAATGTAATTCTTAACTTCACGACGCAAAATACCTCGACCCTAAAGATCTATTCAAATACTTATAAAACTACTTATGAGTCTGAGTTCGTGTACCGAACGCCTTAGACCCGTTAATGGCTATGTAAGTTGGTTCCAGATGTGTGAGAAACGGCAAAATAATTAAATTTATTGACAGTCACGTATTAGAGATGCTATGTCTGAAGATAGACATAAATCATTACTTTTTACTTTTTTTTTAATAGCTTGAAGGGCAAGGAGGATGTAACCTTCCTCTGAACCGTTGGGAGGATCCTCGACCAGTCGAACCACTGACTGACCGTTAGGCCCCGATGGTTCGATTTCGAGAAGTTGTATATATGCTAAGTCTCGAAAAAATATCATAAGCGCAATTCAGAACTCGGCACATTAGTAGCGGTCGCTTCAATTTACTCTGCCGTAGTTCTATTCGTAAAAACAGGATTTGCAAGCAAAAATATTATGTAACCAAGACATCGTGAAATTTTCAATTACCAATACGTTATTTTAATATAACGTTACTATCCTTTTGATAATTAACGTATTATTATTCGATACAACATATTCAAGCAAAAATGTAAGAGAAATCGTACCAATGCTTCATCTAGGTATATTAACACATGATACGTTACACGACTAATAAATCATTATAAATAGATTAGCCTTACCCACGGTCCACGACGCTTCAAGCCTCTTGACCACAAGATTATTATAATCTGTTAAAACTGAAAGCAAACAATCTTTAATGTATCTGCCAATATCCAAACTGTTAATAGCTTGTAATATTCAACTAATTTATCTTCGACCTAAACACATACATTTTCGGGGCCCCAGAAGCCCTTATTAAATTATTAAGCCTTATAAAATTATTTTAAAATTGGATACTGTATAAGATACTGTTTTTATCGGCCAATATCTAAAATTTTAATTGCTTGTTATTATTTAACTAATAGAAAAAAATCCTGATATGGTAGCTTTTATTGAATAACATGACGCGTCACTATTCTACTAGCGTTGGGAAAAATTAACGCGAATTCGAGGGTATAATACTGTCTATACATACATAAAATAGTGACCTCATATGAAGCTTTGGGGCTTCAGGGGCCCTTAAAGTACTTCAATCTTTAACCTACGGGTCCTACCTAATATGAATTTTGAAACTTGTATGAAACACTCCTTAATGCACCAATAATTAATATTAAACATATATAAGGAGGCTTTAGAGCCTATAATCACATAAGATCTCCAGAATCCTTAAACATGCTTCAAGATTTCGGACTATGGGCTTCGCATAATATTCTCCTAAAATTGCAAGCAAACAATCCTTAATGTATCTGCCAATATCGAAACTGTTAATTGTGTGTAATTGTTCACTAATTGATATTAAACAGGATTAGGTGACGGCGTCTCATGTATTTAATTAATGCTGAGTCGAAAGGCTTTGCAATATCTTGTCGTGTAGCAGCTTTTATTGAATTATGTGAAGTGCCTTCTGTTAGTGCCTCTGAAGCCATCTAAACGGAAAGTTGAGAGCTTATAACCAAAGTCAAAGTCAAATATTTCTTTTCAACTTGTCTACATGTAGTAATACTTTTGAATCGTCATCACATAACAATCATTACTTCTACGTTCGAGTTGCCAGTTTTGACAGAGAAGAACCGGCATAAAATATTCTTAATTCTTTATAACAATGTTCAACAGTTATTACTGCGACTAACAACAACAATCATTACAATATTCGTACTAAAAAGGGTCACAGTCCTGCGAGCATTAGGGTATACCTATTATATTTCCAGAGGCACTGATTTGGGGCTCCGTCTGAAATTTTAAGGCTCCATGGGCCCTGAAACTACTTCACGTTTTTCAGTAGCAAACAGCCCTCAATGAATCTGTCAATATCCGAAATGTTAATTGCTCGTACTTGTTCGCTAATTGATATGAAACAGGATTAGGTAATGGCGTCTGACACATTTAATTAATACCAGCATTGAAAGGCTTTGCGTTATCTTGTCATTTGGTGGCCTTCATTAAATTATCTCTCTACTGTCCTTTAATTAAGTATTGATTTATATTGCTGTTGTTGTAAAATGTTTGTTTATTTCACAACTGACTCTAGCACTGACAAGATGATTTTGGGGCCCCAAATAAAATATTTGGGCCTTATTATTCTATGAATTTTTGGGAACACCCTTTCTAGTTCTTAATATCAACCGTAAAATCAACTCAAACAAACTTCAACAGTTATTACACCAGTAACTTACAACTAGTTCTTTCACAAATTCCCAAAAACGTTTTAAAAGTTATTTCATATCGCATAGAAGTAGCTTAATACCAAGTCCTAGCTTATAAGGTCTCCTGGGAAGTGGGGGCAGCATGCAGGAATTAGAAATAGAATTTCTATCCTTTCGAGAAATTGTTACTTTATTATAAGAAATGTTTGACTTGCAATGTAGTTTGCTGGCGAGTTTCTACCGGTTTAGCGAATATTATTAGTTTCAACTTACAAGTTAGGGAAAAATGGGATATTCTTACCGACAAGATAAAGGGTTTCATAACGCAGCCTTAAGTTATATAGGTGCCATAGTTTTGATAAAATATTTTAACTATAAAATGGGACCTTTCTTAAATACATTTTTGCATTGGTTATTGGGGTTGTAGAGATCAAAATACCACTGGGTCTGGTGCTACTATATCATGTTTTGGCGGACCTGGCAGACTCTCTTAGTACTCTTTTCCTCTCTTCAAGAGGAAGTCAGACAAATTGACCATTGGAAAAACAAAGTGTTTGACGCAAGTCAGTGACCAACAGCTCTAGACTTCCGAGATTTTATTTTAATATGGGATTTAATTAAAGGAACGATTGAAGATTAATCTATATCAATCCCTAAAGATAAGTTCCGTATTGGATTGTAAAATCCTCTCCATGTGGAAAATGTCTAGTATTTTGATGGCTTCCCAGAGCTCAGGTAATCTTAGTACATCGTATTACTATCTGACCTGATATTAGCCGTCTAAAGACTTGAGAGTCTTCGGGTTTCAGAGCACGTGTGAGATCAAACGATGTCGCCGATCTCAATCAAATTTAACAAGTAGAAATTTAGTATAGTGCGCGTCATTTATGTTTAGCGCTGGACGAGAATAGCTGCGCATCGGTAGAATCTCGCTCGTAATTGACGTATTGGTGCAAGAAAGACAACACGACTGGGACAACCAATCAACGCTCGCGCGCCCGATGATCACGCGCCCCGCGCGCCGCGCCGTTACCTCGATACCTTATTTTTTACTTCTGAGCAGGTTTCGTTCAGCGCTAAAGATTCATGACGCATACTATACTTGTAAGTTTTTGTACGGCGACAGCAGTAAAAGTTTCATTGGGATAGGCAAACATAGGAATAGATTACGCAATAGACGTCGTTTTTCCTAGATAGATACAGTGTTTCAGTCAATTTAGAAGAGGAATTCAGCTTGGGTCGCTACTCGCTTGTAGTTTATACAGGCTTTTTGGCTGATATGATCTGACTCCTTCTGGGTGCTAAGGATAAAAGACTTTGCGTCTCATTTAATGGTACATCCAAACAACATAATGTACTAGGATCCGATAAACAAAAGTCTGACAGACAGATAATACATTATATAGATTACTTGGTGCTTATTATTTCAAATAAAAAGTTTCTCAGCAAAAATTTCCAAGGCAATATTTATCGGATATTGAACTACGAGCGCTGGTATCTTTATTGTGCGTCTGACAAAGCCGGTAGCATTCACTCTGACTCGTAGCAAATATTGAATTTATAATGAGAATTTAAAAGATTTCCAAAGAAATACCTTGTTTATAGGCTTATTGGAATTTCGTTGTTTACTACAGGACTGGAATAGATTACAATTTCTATGTGTTATTTACAACAAACGTCATTTCGAACGATATAGTTATTTACACAGTACCCGGTAATATTACATTCAATAATTAGAAAGAGATCATCGACAGGGTTTGCTCGCATATAGCTTTTTCTCTTTCACACAGTAAATCAACTGTCACTTGTTTATTACGACACAACTGTCAAATGCAACTAGTCAGCAAAAACTAACTCTTAAGCCCTTATCAGCTGATGGGCTCATATTAAAAAATTATTTACCGTATTTCTCACATGATACATTAAAATAGTTCTTAAAAGCATAGCCCCTTTTGATGATCATTTAGGCATACAGTACAAGATCCCGTTGCGAAAAACTTGATGCATAATTTTCTACTAGCTGTGCTTCGCGGTTTTACCCGCGTAGTTCTTGTTCCCGGGGCAATACCGGGATATAAAGTATCTTATGCGTTAATCCAGAGTATCACCTATCTACATACTAAATTTCAATTAAATCGGTTCAGCTGTATTTGCGTGACGGAATAACAAACTTACATTCGCAGAAACTCTCATTTATAATATTAGTAGGATAACAATGTTATAATATCTAGTCCACTTAACTTAAGTGTTTATTTTGAAATCGTGATTTAGATCTTTCCGTAAATCTAGTTAAGTTTAAACGAGAATTAAGAGCTTTTCTTTCTGGTCAAAAACTTATTATTCGGTAGTGTATACAGCTTTTTATCGCTTTTCAACATTAAGCTTGTAAATTTGCTGTTTTAAGCTGTCGATGCAATTTACTTTTATTTATTTTTTGGCTGTATTGTTTATATTTTTTTCTGTATTCAAATTTGTAATTTTTAATGTAATGTGCTGTCTAAAGAAACATTATGTTGAACGCATGCTATATCCTTTTATAAAAAAAATTCATATATATAACTAAATTTGTCAACTATGTCATATTTTACTATGTACAGTGAATTTTTGTTAAAGGATTTTTTTTTAGTAAATAAATAAATAACTAAATCTGCGTTTCTATAATGTATAGACAAACTTCATTTGTTATTCTTCGTAAATATTTTGAATATTTACTGCGTTACTCTTTAGGGTATTTTGTTTAAAAGGTCGACGGTAAATATTCTAGGCGAGCCGCGGTCAGCCCTTGCCGAAAACCATGCGGAAGAATCAAGAATATTGCTTTAACAAAATTATTAGTTTTAAATTTTGATACTTTTGAAACTGACATAACACACATACACACACATAATATGTAGACATAAACACGCACACACATAAAATCTTTTTTACTAAAAAAAAGTGTCAAAATTCATCAAAAGTAATTTTTATTTTTTCGCTTGGAGGCTGGAAGGTGACCGCTTATTATTAAGCAAACTTTGTGCTGAATTGTCCACCATCATAAAAAAAATATTCTTTTAAACTCGCAAACCTCTCTTAATCAAAATACTAATTTCAATTAATTAGAGTTAAGCTTCAATAAATAGACATTTTAATATTACACTGCTACACTTCAATGCGTCTAATAATAATCATAGTACGCGTCACGAATCTTTAGCGCTGAACGAAACCTGCGCAGAAGTCAAAAATAAGTTATCGAGGTAACGGCGCGGCGCGCGGGGCGCTTGATGGTCGGGTGCGCGAGCGTTGATTGGTTGTCCCAGTCGTGTTGTCTTTCTCGCACCAATACGTCAATTACGAGCGCGATTCTACCGATGCGCAGCTATTCTCGTCCAGCGCTAAACATAAATGACGCGTACTATAATTATTATTTTTTCGTCAAGGCTGGAGGTGATCGCTTATTATTAAGCAAACTTTGTGCTGAATTGTCCACCATCATAATAAAATATATACTATATACTATAATACTATAAATATATACTAATTTCAATTAATTAGAGTTAAGCTTCAATAAATAGACATTTTAATATTACACTGCTACACTT
>JADANM010005719.1:379708-389922 GCA_026213755.1 Eurema hecabe
AAATAGATATGAATTTGACTGTGCTGGTTATTCGGAAAAGTTGTATCTACTGAGAAGGCAAGACTCGAAATTTAAGTGGACCTGTAAACACTGCATACCTGATATAAATACATCTAAATTACAACATTGTCCTGACGCGGAACTATGTAACGTTACACTACGTAAGAAAAATACACAGGAACAGCAACATAATGACTTATCTTCAGACCTTTACAGTACCTCAGCGGATACATCAGACGAATCTTTCTTATCTCCCGCCAAAACGCTAAACGATGAATATACACCTTACGTAGATAAATTGAAAAAAATGCTATCCGAACGCTCCTGCGAACTGGAAAACATGCAAATAGCACTAGAAAATCAAACATCCGAAAACGAAATACTCCGCCAAACAATTCAAAAACTTTCTACTGAAGTCTCCGCCCTCAGGGCGTTGAGTAAGTCATATCTTCCACAGAACAATACAAATTCAGAAAAGAAATACGAGGAAAAGAGAAGTACACTTCCAAATAAGAGTCCCAAACCCTTATTTATAAGCAATTCCCTGCCAAGTTCGCCGTCTAAAATTTCAACCAAAGCATCCTCTAACATAAACATAAATTTTCTACAACATGAAATAAAAACATTACAACAACAACTTAAGGATGCAAAATATGAAATTTCAAAAATGATAAATCAACTCAAGCATTTAGAAACATCCCAGATAAGTAACCAAAATAATACTAAGACAAACCTTTCTCTAGCCACCCCTTCGCAAAATGACCTAGCAAATAACACTGAAAGAAAAATTTATATTTATGGCTCACAACAATGTTCAGGATTAGCCTCAACGCTGATCAAGTCTAGAGAAGGGACTAAATATGTAAAGTATAATATCTCGGCCATAACTAAACCGCAAGCAAAAAGCTGTGACATAATACAGAATCCACACAACCTACATCTGCAAGAAAACGATAAATTAATTTTATGTATAGGGGAAAATGACCACAACCCAAACTCTGTTATTTTTCATCTGCGTAAAATATTAGACTTGTTTTATCAACATCATATAATTGTTCTAGGTGTCATCAGAAATAGATACTTGAATGTCAACAAATTAAACAATGTAATAGATAATATATGCCAAGGCTATAAAAATTGTCAATTCATAAACTGTGATACCTACTTCAAAAAGAATTATATCTGTAAACAAATTAGTTATATAATAGACTGTAAAGACTATAACGATAAGTACATAAATATAAGTGAACTAAAGAAAATTGTTACTGGTTCTAAGCCAAAACTAAACTGTGCGACACAAGCCAAGGGCACAATTCCCTACTATTTCCCAATAATAACAAAATTTTTTCGAACCTAAGAAACCTAACCTTACCTTAGCTCAAAATTTCAAAGTTCTTCATCAAAATATAGCGAGTATCATGTCAAAACAGGACATACTTAATTTAACAATTACCGAATTACAAAAAGAACAAAACGAACCCGATGTTATATGTCTCTCAGAGACTTTTCTAAAAGCAGGGCACGAGCGATTCATATCCCTCGTTAACTATGAGCTAATAACTATGTTTTGTAGAGAAAAACAGCGGGGCGGCACCTGCATCCTGGTAAAAAACTATTTAAATTCGCGCGAACTACCTTTTGTTAAAACGCACGCCACATACCATGTCTTTGAAGCATGCGGAATATATCTTGAATTAAACAACTTAGTAGTAGTATGTCTATATAGGACCCCACTCTCAAATCCCTTCTTATTCATAAGGAAATTATACACATTATTGGAGGATCTTTTTAAAAAATTCAATTCAAATACAAAACTCATAATTGCCGGAGACTTTAATATAAATACTTTAAAACCTAGTAAAATAACAAAAGAACTTCAAGACGTCTGCAAAAACTTCAATCTGAAAATACACGTTAACGTCCCCACTCGTCAATCCTCCTGCATAGATCATATTATTAGTAACATTCAAGAAGCCACGCTATCAGTGCTTCCTCTTTATTTATCCGATCACGAAACGGCCCAAATGCTGAGCTTTTCGGTCAACAAAAAACCACAAACATACAGTTGGTACTATATCTATAAAAGAGATTACAGTCTAGAAAATATTTCTAAATTTAAACAAGCAATCGGATCCCTCTCGTGGTCTAACATATACACAGATACGAACCTTAATTCCGCATTCTCCACGTTCCACGACCTTTTTTGCCTTTTCTATTATCTATGTTTTCCTAAAAATCGTATAAAAATTAAAACTGGAAATCAAATAAAAAATAAATGGATTAGCAAAGGTTTAATAAAAAGCAGTAAAACAAAACGAAACCTGCGCTATAAATATTATAAAAATAGAAATGAATTTAATAAAAAAATATATATATCCTACTCATCTTGTCTCAAAAAGTGTATTCATAAAGCGAAAATAAATGCTAACTTTAAATACATACTTAAGAATAATAACAAATGCAAAGCAACATGGAAATTAATAAAAAATGAAATTTGTAGAAATAAAGACATGGACGACATAAGAAACATTTACTTTCAAAATAACAGAATAACAGATCCTTTAAGTTTAGCACAGCTATTCAATCGGCATTTTTTAGGTCCTGTAGATTGTTCTCCAAATGTTGGTAAGAAAACTTTCTTAAATAAAACGCCCAACTCTATGTTTTTGAAGCCCTTTTCCGAAGTGGAAGTTAAAACAGAAATTGCAAAACTCAAAAATACAAGGTCGGAAGGTTATGACGAAATAAACACACTTATTTTAAAGACATGTACAAATGAAATACTAAATGTAATAACCTATCTAATTAATTTGTCATTTTCAAATGGAAATTTCCCAGAGTTATTAAAAAAATCGTTAATTATCCCTTTATACAAAAAGGACAAAAAAGATGACTTAACTAATTACCGTCCAGTCGCTCTGAATCCAGTGTTCTCTAAACTCTTCGAAAAATGTATGGCAAAAAGACTTACTGACTACTGTTACAAATTTGACATAATTAGACCAGAACAATTTGCGTTTCAAAAGAATAAATCGACGACATTAGCCATTTACACCCTATTTAAAACAATACTAACTAACTTAAATAACAATAATTTGACTACTGGACTTTTCTTGGACTTGACAAAAGCTTTTGATCTTGTATCGCATGACCGACTTACTGACAAAATAGAATCCTTAGGCATAAGAGGACCGACCTTGGACTGGATAAAAAGTTATCTCACAAATAGACAACAATGTGTAGCAATATCTAAACTAAATGACAATAGAGAACGAATCACCTACCACTCTGACTTTAGATATAATAGATGCGGCTTACCACAAGGCAGCGCACTTTCTCCCATCCTCTTCACTCTCTACTTAAATGACATAACGACCTGTATTCAACATAAGTGCGTTCTCTATGCCGATGACATATCTATAATTATAACATCAAATAGAAACAACGGTCTATCGTCACACAGTAATGACATAAATAAAGCAACTGACACTATAATTAAATGGCTTGATGAAAATAACTTAAAGATAAACCTAAGCAAATCAAAATATATACAATTCAATAAATGTTACAATACTAAATATAACTTTGAACTCAACATTGATAAAATACAAGAAACCCATGAACTTAAATTTTTAGGTGTAATCATTGACGACAATATAAACTGGAAACTGCATACTGACAATTTATGTAATAGACTAAACTCATTCGCGTACGCTATTCGCCACCTAAAAAAAGTAACAAATTTATCAACAGCGCTTCTATCATATCGCGGGCACGTAGAATCCCTCCTCCGGTATGGCCTGGTAATGTGGGGAAACAGCACAAACATCAGCAATGTCTTCATAGTGCAAAAACGGTGCATTAGAGCCATGTATGGCATAAAGGGTGATGAATCGTGTCGACCTGTTTTTAAAAAGATGGGTCTGTTGACCTTATGCTCGCTGTATTTGTTTGAAATATGTAAATTTGTACGTAGACATAAGGAATTATTCAAAAAAGCTCACGAAGTCAACAGCAGAACACAGAGAGACCCTAATAAACTTGTTTTAATAGAACACCCTAAGATTCTTAAATATAATAAAAACGCAGTTTTTATGTGTGTAAGCGTTTACAACAAGATACCAATAAATTTAAAACAAAACCCCGACAATATATTTTTGACAAAATTATACAAATGGCTGACTAATAAATGTTTTTTTTGTATAAAGGAATTTTTTGACAATTAATTCAATCGAGGACATAATAATGTATTTCTGATAAAATATAAGTTTTGCATGCTGTATGAAATGCGGCTAAACATGGTACATGTTTCATCCAAAATGTATATAACAACTCAATTCTCATGTTTATATGCAAATAAAGATTTATGATTTATGATTTTATGATTTATGCATTTCTCCATATTTGAATATTATAGCGGGAAATTAGTTGTTGGCTTAGTAGGGTCGCGAATATGTTGCCATGTTTAAAAGAAAATAAAAGGAAAGTCTATGACGATTTTATGTGCTGGTAACACACTCGTGACCACGCGATTTATGTGAAATGTTATAATTAGGTACGTATCGTAGGTACCTAGGTGTATTTTTTATAATTATTAACTGCGTAGTGGCTTTTAAGCCAGTGGTATATAATAATGTTTTGATTTTTTATACAATTATGTTTGTAGCCCTACAACGATTTTAAATTTTGGCTATATTTACCTAGTTAAGTAAAAATATAATAAACTTTGGATTTTCTTATTTCGATCAGGATTTTATTAAAAAGTTTTACCAATATATATATTATAAATAAAATCTAAATAACAAACCTAGCAATTTGATATTCCACGCCAAAGGTGCAAGACACATTTTGTAGAACACAAGTGTCGCAGAGCGCCCGCTTTGACTGTAGACGTATAACGCATAGACTGATACCTTAATAATCGGTCCGCCGTAAGTGAAGCCAAAACTGTATTTATAGGTCGCGTCACGAATCTTTAGCGCTGAACGAAACCTGCGCAGAAGTCAAAAATAAGGTATCGAGGTGTTGGCGAGGCGCGCGGGGCGCGTGATCGTCCGGTGCGCGAGCGTTGATTGGTTGTCCTAGTCGTGTTGTCTTTCTCGCACCAATACGTCAATTACGAGCGCGATTCTACCGATGCGCAGCTGTTCTCGTCCAGCGCTAAACATAAATGACGCGTACTATAAGTAAGTGTAAAAAGCACGTTCTTATACTCGATGACACACACACAACCCCATCGACAATATGGCTGCTATAAAAAATTACCCTATAAATGTGGAAAAACTCAAATCTACGCATAACATACGAATTTTGAAGCGATACAGCGATCTATGTAAGTAGACAAAATTGTCTACTTTGAAATGGCTTCACTTTGCGTACTTATATATCGGTTCTAGGCGTTATTATTCTATGGCGCCAACTATATTCAATGAAAATATCACCCGACGTTTTCTTTAAGTTTTTATTTTTATTTTACACGTAAAACGTGCATGTTACTGAGCGAGCGCGGTGCGAGCTTGAAACATTTTTCTCACAATTTTGTCGGTAAATTTTGATAGGAAAATTCCTCACGCGACAAGCTTGATACAACAAATTTGTTTTGCCTGTTTATCGGCATCAGTTTATAAACATAAAACATTTGAGAAATAAAATATTTCATATTTAAAATTGACGATTTTAAAACAGCATCTGGTATCTATCATGCTAAGCAGAGCTTGTGTTATGGCATCAATGTAACAGAGAAATTACGTAAACATCTATTTATTTTAAAATATCCGACTAATTATTTTGATTGTGTGTATAGATAATGTATATGTATATTTGTTATTCTTTCACGAAAAAACGGCAGGACCGTTTTGGTTGAAATTTGGTATTTTGTATAGATGACACATAGGATACTTTACTATAGAATTATAGAAGTCTTTTTTTTAATACATTTGATGTTTTCTTTATTTGAGTAAGATTAAACACATATTATAAGCCTATAAACCCATAGGCTCCCAAACTAGTGTTACACTGTATTTCAGGAGCCAGCCATTTATATCCCGGCATTGCCCCGGGAACGTGAACTACGCGGGTAAAACCGCGGGACTCTAGTATCTTTACAATCGTCTGTATAAGCAGTATCACCAAGCAATAGTGTTAAGTCTATTCAAACAACAATAGATTCAAGTAATGGAAGATTCCGTGAATCTCCGCCGCGCCGTCCACCCAAGAATAGATTAATCTTTCAAAAGCGCGGACAATCGCGCTCAAAACTACGATTATATGAACGTTAAAATCGCGCCTTTCTTCGCGGACAATGTGCTTGAAATTGACTTCGGACTTCGAGGCAAGTCTGCTGGGTTTCTTAGACACGGATCTGTAGATGTGCTATGAACCCTATACGGTAAGACAGAACGTTTTGCAGCTATGGTAAAGAAGTCAGCTACTAACTTATTGGTATTAATAAAACTTATAGTTAATCTAATTTTTACATAATATGTAGTTAATAAAGGATACTTAAATTGATTCATTGAGTCACTCACTCAATAATATAAAAGTAAAGTAGTTTATGAAATTATAACCTGTAATTATTAAAGAAGGCTTTTCGTTTATTTATTTTTTATTAGAAATGCATTTTTTGTCACATGAGTTTAAATTTATATGAATTTTTTCGACTCGAAAACGATAAATATTACGATATTCATCATTTAGTTTTTACTCCCACGGAGTAGTTTTTCAATTATTGGGGGAGGTCCATACATTTTAAAGGTTTAAGAACACCAGCATTTTATGAAGGGGGTAAAATTGAGCGATTGTTGGACCTGATTATTTTTGCTAGTTGCTACAATGGAATTGTATTAAATTTGTCAAGATTTTGTACTGTCTATTTTACTTTTAGCCGACTTTAAAAAATGTTAACTATTTTACACTATATGTACATATAGTGCTTTTTTATATGCTTGTTACGCTTTTTTAAGTTATTCATGGATTTTGTTTGTTATTTTTTTATTATTGAGATGTAATTTTAGGCCATGAAAATTTGGGAACGGCTTTTGGATATCTTGAATAGTATTATCGAACAATAAAAATTATCTTGTTTGTATGGATTTGTATGTTACATACATTTTATTAGAGCCATAAAAGTATTAGTATAGAAAAGAGTGGCGATAAGTGAAAGGTATCAATGACGTAGATTGTTAATAAATTATTGTTTTAAAATTTCGATCTTCTATCAAGCGGCTCGTTTGTCTAGGGGGAATGATTTTCGCTTTGGTGCGAGAGGTCCCGGGTTCAAATCCCGGACTAGCCCGCATTTCTTTTGTTTTTTTTTTTTTTTTTAAAATGAGTTTATGAAAACAGTTTTTTAACAAACAAGTTGTGTGCCATGGTTACGATTGCCGATTTTTGATAAACAAATTGTTTTTTGTATTTTATTTTTTATAGTTATCATACGGAGATGATTATTGGTTCAGTAGTACAATTGGGAATTTATATCACTTACGTTTTACGCTTTCTTTAGGATGCTATTTCATTTTTAATTCTTACATATCCATTTTAACTTTTTCTTGTATATCAATAAATAAAATATTAAATGTTATAATTATCACTATACGACGACATATATCGACATAATATTACAAAGCAAATTATAACATAATCAATAGGTAATAACATTTGTACTATTGAGTAAAAGCTAATTAATTAAAACTTTCACCACTTACCAGGAAATAAATTCCTTAAACTATTTTAAACTAAGTTTGATTTAAGTTCAACTTAAATTAGCGAGCCAGGCTATCTACCTACCAGATACTTTGATAAAGACATTTTTTATGCACTGATCATTTTTTTTGCTTAAAACTACTAAATAGTTTTTTTTTCTATACGTGCGTCACATTATATTACACTATGACGTAGAAGAACTATAACTGGACCGATTTTGTTGAAATTTTATATGTAGATAGCTGATTCCCTGAATCCCGGCAACTATACGGGTAAAACCGCGAGGCACAGCTAGTATTAAGATGTAAAAGCCTTAAAATAAACTGTTTCCTATATCTATTACGGCCCGTGTAAACTATTAGGCTCACATTCCAATAGAGATATTTCCAGCCCCACCCCATTATAATTTAGAGTTCATTTGCATGCTTAAAGGCGAGTGTGGACATTGTATAATGAATTATCTTTGTACACCGCAACATCGCTTTGGGGCAAAACTTTACTGTTTAATGCATGCAATTTTTTGGAGCTTCTACCGTCACAGGTTGAAATACCATACGCCCTACTTTGACAGCTGGTTTGACAGCGAGTGTTCAATGGTGGCGATGACTACTTTCCAATATACTATGTTATAAGAAGAAAAAAACATTACACAGGAACCAAAAAATAAAGGAAATTTACTATATTTGGTTTGGTTTAAGCTTAAAAAAAATAAATAAAACCGACTTCATGATAATACCTATTCAACAAAAAAAAAATAATCGTTCAAATTGGTTCATGATCGGCGGAGATATTACGTATAAAAAAGTTCATCCCCAATTTTCCACCCTTGGAGGTTGTTTTTTTTATTATTAAATTTAAATGGGACCTCCCTTGAGGTTATTACCTATACGCCGAAAAAAGATTTATTCAAATCTGTTCATAATTGGCGGAGTTATCGCGTAACAAACATAGAAGAAAAACATCCAGGTCAAATTGAGAACCTCTTCCTTTTTGAAGTCGTTTGAAAATAACATTACTCAGGAACCAAATAATGTAAGAAATTTAATATATTTGATTTGGTCTTGGAGAAAATAATCAAAATAGGTTTAATTTCTGTGGTATAGATACATAATAAAATGATATTATCCTCCCTAAACTTAAAAATTTTATCCCTTATTAGCATAAATATCTCCTTAATGATGTACATAACAGTACACTATGTCCCATATATCATGAAAACCAAAGGCAATTATCAATAATGACCATCTAATGGTGTTTGCTAGATTGCTCGTTTATGGCCGAAGAGCAATCAGACCCCGGGCATTTTGCAATACCAATTAGTTTAATTGTCTTGATAACTGATACGTAAATATTGAAACGGAAGCGCTGAGCTGTATCAGATGTATTTATGTCTATTAGATATTGCGACGTGTGTGTAAGTGTTCAATATTAAGGTTGATAAGTGTATTTGATTCCACTATTAGTCAAGAGGTGGCGCTTTTGCAAACTGAATCACGCTATAATTTTTCTGTTCGCATGATATTATATAAGTGCTATTGATTTATCTAAGTGTGTGAAAATTGCGATAAAATATTAAAAATATTTAAATTTTTAAATTATTAAACTAAATTAAGTTAAATTACATACTTACTTAATACTTATCCATATGATATGTGACTGTTTTGATCTGTATAATCTGGGTTAATAGAAAAAAAAATAGCTGAATTCCTCTGCAGTAAAATTCAGTAAAAAGCGAATCTTCATCTTCTTTGGTGAAGGTAATTTCTTCTTGTATACTTGAAAATTACTTTGTTGAGGCATAAAATTTAAATTTTCCTATTGATCACTTACAAATAAAAACTTTTCCTAACATAATATTCAAAGATACATACAGAAGAAATATTTGACTTATCAATAAATTTATGAAATAATCCTACTTCCGTTATAGTAAAGTATACTAAAGTATATTTGTTATTCTTTTACGCAAAAAGGGCTGAACCGATTTAGTTGAAATTTGGTATGTAGGTAGGTGATAACCTGGATTAACATATAGGATAGTTTACATCCCGGTATTGCCCCGGCAACGGGAACTACGCGTGTAAAACCGCGGGACACAGCTAGCTTTTTTATTAACTCTTAAATCCCGTAAACCATTAGTAAAAAGGATAACCCAGCTAATGAGTTTAATATGACGAATGGAATTGCTAATGTAGGGTGTTATTAAACATATCCAGGATACGCTTGCCTTAATAAAGAATAATTCGCTCATACATATTCTTGAAAACCGTACGCATACGGGATTAACATTTGTTGTACTGTCGGTTCAGAAGTTTAATAAAAATGTTATTTCATGATTTTTGCTTTTTTCATTACATGTACCTATATTTTTTTTGTATGTATAATTGTATATGTCATATTTTGAGACATTAACTTATACGATAGTGATGACTATTTTTTAAAAGTTACTTTCGAATTCTCACCTGCACTCAGTTGGACAGCTTACAAGTGACGTCATAGTTCTGAATCTTATT
>JADANM010005719.1:396494-416264 GCA_026213755.1 Eurema hecabe
AAGTTTATCTCAGTATATTAGGTAGAGTAAGTTTAACTTAAATTCTATCGAAATAAATTTATTTAATTACTAATCTACTATCTAGTATTATTCGATTTTAACGAAACTTTTTTTCCTATAAGAAGATAAAATAAGAGTTATATTAACAATATTATATTAATTATTATGTAAAGACAGGCTTTCGTATGTGTAGCCGCGAGTCATAACTAGTCCTTTAATAAACCTTTCTTTTTCATAATTGTTTACAGGTATTTAATTACAATTCTTAATAACAAATGACCAGTACCTTAAAAATTACAATACCTTTGTAATAACTAATTTCAAAGCTAAGCCTTGAAATAGCGAATGCCTGGGGTCGATTGAAAATTGTGGAAAAACAATAAATTAACCCAAATGTTTTTACAATTATTTTAAGTTTGCTGTGCTTTTGTACGATTAAATATTGATTTTATTTGGGGTGAATTATTGAAGCGGAATTTAATTAGTAGAATCTTTAAATAGGTTTTATACATACATAATTAAGCGATTAAGAAATCAGTTGAGGCACTTAACTTTGCGACTGTTCATGGGTGTAGGTAGCATTGGTAGTACCCGGTGCGGATTTTATGGGTGTGACCCTAACACTCAACTATGCTAAGCCCCCCGATGGCACTTATTAAGACTTTCCGGGTATTAAATTTTGGGGAAACCCTGATCGATTGACACTGGCCCCGGTTATTTTTTTAATATCAATTTATTATACACGTGTTACGATATTACGAGTTACATAGATTTTATTATTGGCGGTTATGGCCACCGGTTTACGAATTTTGATAGGAAGAAAGAACTCATGGTCATAGTTGACACCCATTAAGGGGTGACATCCGGGACGGGCGGCCCCCGCCGGCGTATCTAAGAGCCTTAGCTACGCCACTGTATAGGTGGTAACCCACCATCAAGTAAACCTTCAGTAATTGTTCACGATTCATGAAAATCGCTCTGTTAAGACGTCAAAGGTATATTAAACCCTGACATACATTTATATTTATTAGATTTCTTAACTGATAACTGGTGGTTGCTGAATACGTTGTGTTAAAAATGGCGATGTGGTACTTTACATCGTACATATGTCCCTAAGTTTGAAGCTTTGTAGAAATCCGCTGCGCATGTGCACTGACTTTCATTGACGATGATCAAGATTTTTTAAAAGCCATAGACAATGGATCTTTCTCCTCAGCTTACAACTTACCATAGACTATTCCAGATTTTTCCCAGGCCAAAGATAGTCTACTTTTAGGATACATAACATGATCGGAGGATGTATTATAGGGATGAGTAAAACAACATATAAAAACAGGATATAATATATTTGAAACCATCACAATTTTCAATAAAAAGTTCAAGCTACCTGTACATAATTAACTGGTTTTGGAGTTTAATTAGTAACTACAAATTTATTAACTAAATTAAAATATATTTTGTCAATCAAACATTAATTTCTTATTTATTCTCTGAGTGAATTTTGAGTTGCTTTTCAATATTTTGGACCAAACATTCAGTTTTTTATTTAGACAAATTTTCGAGGTTAATATATTGAGGCTTCTCACTCAGACACCTCAAAAGAAGTTTTTCATTCATTTAAATATTTTTTTATAGGTATAGTAATTAGTAATTATTAATTACCCTCCAAAACCACATAAGTATAAACATTTCATACGAAGACCCTAACATTCATTAATTATTTACAATACTATATATTTGGCATTTGTAATACAGACTTAGACAATATTAAAATTATAATAATATTATTGCAGAGTATTATTAAGTATTATTATTTAATAGTATTGAGCTTTATAATACAAATTTTCTAAGTTTCAATAAGTTATGCCTTTAATTAGAACTATAATAGAATAACCTATATTAAAATCTATTTAATTGTATAAATTTTCTTTTTTTACAATTAACTTAAAAGTAATATGTATGAGCTTAAAGAATTTCAGAAGCAAGATTTGTCTCTCTCTATCTTTTAGCCGAGAAAAGCCGATATCACCCGAACGAGCGTTACTATCCGAATCCCGAACTACTATCCCGAACGACCGTGACGGTTTAGCCCTTACAAAAAGTAAGTACTAGGGATGTAACCAATCCTCGTGCTATTATTTAATATCATCTTTAAAAATATAAAACATATATACTTATAAAAACCAATATTAAATAGCCCGATTGTTAGTAAATCTTCAAAATTGGTTGGTAAGTTTTCGAGATTAAATCCTACAAACAGACACTACGATTTCAATTCTTGGATATATTAAAAGTAAATTGTCAGACAATTTTTGGATTATAACTTCATTATCAATAGTGTCTATAACATAGCTTTCAGGTACCCATTTAGAATTGAAATTTAATTGAATTTTTCTTTAACTAAAGACCTGTCTGGGTACTTTACAAATCGGCAATACGAAGTGACGTACGTAGGCGAGTTTATCCCGAAAAATTGCAGCTCTTACGTGGAAAACGAAAGATTCCTATCTGTAGTCCTGATTTATTACGGATAGCGCATTTATTAGTTTTACATCAGGGTGATGTAAGATTTAAATAACATACATCTTTGTATCTGGAGATCATTTTTCATGATGTATTACTTTAGAAGTGTAGCAAATAAATAAAGTTATTTTTCTTTTCAAAAAACAAAACACATAGCTAGTTGTCAAATTCTTTAACAATTAATTAATTAGACTATAAGATGTTAAGTGATGATGATGATGATAGATGATTGTTGGAAAACTGTAGTGAAAACTGTTTGTGTTTTGTTTCTTTAATATAAAATGTAGTAGCAGGTAGTTCCGGGTAGCACTGCACTTGTTATGGTCTGGCGTTTCTCTTACCATCAGGATTAAGGAGTACGTCCAGCTCGTCTATTTACTTCATCGCATAGAAAAAGTAACAAAACATAGATGTTACTTTATAATTTACATTTTCCTATACAATTTTTTTAAATCATAGTACCTACTTAAAACTCGAGACAGTTTTTTTTACCACCAATAAAGGTTGTAGTTAGCTAGTTTGATATAGTGTCATGGAACCATTTGTCTAACTCACATATTACGTTATTTAATTCAGAAAACCTTAAACATTTATACTCTGTTGGATTATATCATTTTCCAAACTCCGGTAACTATTTACCACTATTTGGCTGTAGATAGAACTTTACCCCCCACAAATTTACCACCATATTACCCGGTTATTACCCACTATCTTCCCACAACCCACTTGCAGAATAATTACATGTCAAGCGCAAGCTACAACAGTTTGTCAATACACGTAATAGAGTTTCCAGGAAGTTCCCTAAATATACAAATAAACGAGTCTCTAACCATACATCGCTGCTTAACTAACTTTTCGCTTTCGAACTCGCTAATTACCTGAGCAATGTACAACAAAATAATGAGCATCGTATGAGCAAATGCGATGTTGTTATTGAGCAAAAAAAAATTAATATTAAATTCAGTCATGAAGGCTTAATGGGAAGGAGTCCCTTACCCCGTATGATATAGACTTTTAATCTGTAGACATTTTAACTCTGTATTAACTTAAATAGAAGTGCATATAGTTGGTTTTCAACGACCTTACTATCGCTAAGTCGCATCTATCAGTAGAATAAAATTCTATAGTGTACGGTAATAGAGGTATTTAAAGAAGTAACGTCAAATAAAATATTTCTTACCTCCAAAGGACCTGAGCAAAAAAACTTAAAAACTACATTTTAAATTGTACTCTTCAAGAATGCGGAATTTGACACAGACATTCATTAATAATAAATTAAGTTTATCAGAATGGAATGGTCATGTATCCAATGAAATTATAATAAATAGATATGTTATACACCCACAAAGATAGAGGTAAGAGTCCTAATTAGGATGTTTTTGCGTCTTTTTGCGCTTTTAACATATCTATTCAATATAATATTATTGCATATATTTAAGCATTAGCAGCCTACAACATTTATTCATAAGTAGGTAATCTCTTGAATGTATTATAACAAAAATAAACAACATTATATAAGTAATTATTTATCAAACTTGCTTAAAGAATTCTTCAGATTTCATTCTATAATCAATGTGTGAAACCCTCAAGATTATAAAATCCTGGTACATGCATTTCATTATATACTACCCAAGAGAGATAGTTTATTTCCCAACACTATTTTGGATATTGAAATGAATAAATTTATTAATAAAATACATTTGGTAAAGAACTGGAAGCCTAAAATCATATTTTTAAATTTTGAAACCTCTTATTAATAACTTCCTATTTAATAAGCGTCTACTACAGTTATTTACATTGATATGATCAAATTATACAATAATATATTTACATTTTCAAATCACGCCGTGCATTGACTTTTAAACATTTTTTAAGATTTATAACTATTAATAATTATTATAAACAAACAGCTAACATAACATGGACGGACGTCCAAGCTAAAAAGATTTTTTTAATCTATAAAAAGGTCTACTAAAATCAGGTTTAAATTCATAATTATAGAAAGATTTCAAGACACAATAATTCATTGAAGATTCAAAAAAAAATATTATGTAATATTAAATTAAAATTTAATAATTGAGATCTAGTTGAAAATAAAATTCAATATTCTTGTGACATGACAATCTTGGATTTAAAAATTATTTTAAACTTAATAATATAAAAATCATAAAAATCACAACCGTAAATAAAAAGCTTAATCCTAATTTGGCATTATATTTACTATCAATAATAGGTATTCATAATAATACTGTTATATTAAATTTTAAAGCATTTATGACTAGTGAATCTACGGTAGATTGATATGCCCTATTGGTCGTTAAGATCTTTATACATTTCGTTGTAAGTTTATATACACGAGAGCGATTAATTAAAACACCTAAATAATAATAATAATAAACGCCCGCAGCTTTAAGGACAGACGAAACGAACGAAAACCCAACATTCATAAATCACAATTTTAATAATTTCCACAATAGCTTGGAACGGCTTTTATGTTATTAGAAATTCGTTTTAGATATTTGATTGTAAGAAAAATCTTTTTAATACAATTGATTTCACGTCGAGTTAATAATTCAATTCTAAGATTTTTAGCAATTTTTTGCCAAATTTATTTACCACGCTTTCTAAAATAGTATTTCACGTCATCAAATATTATCAGAAATAGTTTTGCTTACACGTTGAAAGCAGTAGAAAACATTTTAACTAAACATCTATTAACAGAAGTGAATTGAAAACTATTGGCTAAAAATAACAACGTATTCAGACCGCTAGGTGCTGCATTTGAGGATCTTTCTGAAGGCTTTTCTGAACTCAGGGTTGAAGATGGTGTAGATCACGGGATTCAGGAAGGAGTTGATGTAGCCCAGCCAGGTGTTGAGGATGAAGACGGTGACTCCAGGGGAAAATTGGAGACCGAATTTAGCGCAGATGGCGTCCAAGACGTTGCAGGTGAAGAACGGCGTCCAGCAGAAGAGGAACACACCTGGAAAGAAGTTAATTCTAGTACTGAGTTGTTAAATATGCAGTATCAAGTTTATATTTAGAACCTATGTAGGAAGTAAAATAAGTCTAGAATAAGTCAAATAGGGTACGAAGATGCTGACATGGTCTCTATTTGACTAAACAATTTTAAAAGTTAAGATTGTCAAAAAATGTAAAGAAAAACACCGCGCAGCTTTGGATTGACTGTACTAAATTGAATAGATATACCAGAATGCCGAAGCATCCAAATTTATAATAAGTTACCCGAAATAATACGAATGACCAAAACACTGGGTACATTTAAAGCTAGACTTAAGTTACTTCTAATGGAAAAATGTTATGATAGTATACAAGAATATATTGAAGATGAAAGTTTAAAATAATATCTATAAATATAACATAGCACATATTATTGTGATATACTAATAGGTAATTAGTATATCACAATAATATAATATAATAACTAATTATATCGCACAGTTCAACATTAAAAGACCAATAATAAAGTTTCGTAATTACAACCTATTTTTAATATCAACTTGATTTAGTCTAAAAATAATTTTAAAAAAGTTTAAAAACTTTAAGTTAAGGCAATTAACGAAGGCGAGCAAATTTCCAATTTATATTTATAAAGAATAAGTTGGAGGTCATTTAATTGACTGTAAATTTACTTAAGAAATTGCCCTCTTCACAAGATCCAAAGATATTGGAAGTTAAACATTTGTGCCTCTTTGCTGGCTTAATAGATAGGCACTCGCTGGTGTATATTTAATACTGTTGGTGTCTCGCAGTATCGGGAAAAAATGATAATAAAAACCATTGACCCTTTAATTGTTTTTTTTATATTATGGGTAGAACACATTTAAAAAGGTGGTTAGTCATAGTTAAAAAAATAAAATAAAAATACATTCATTGAAAAACATTACACAATTTACATTTGCACAGCTTCCACAGAAGGTTTTCCTGTGTTGTGGAAGACTGGCTCCGTTAACATTGTCTAATAATGTTCAGTTTTTATACATACATATTATTGTTGTTACTTGTTGGTATATTTACTGCATATTTATTAAATGTCCGTGTTAATTGAAATTAATTGAAATCATAGTTAAAGTCAATGTGCATCGATATAGATAAGGAAAAACCACAGACTAGCTAACGAATGCTCCAAAAGTACAGCAGTAAGAGAGGAATGGCGGCGAATTGTTAAGGATGCCACGAGACAGGTGTCAGGATGACCACGACCACTCTGTCAAGAGTGACACGCCGAAGAAGAAGCTAATAGTCCTCGATGGTTTGCCTAGTTGTAAAGTATATTAAGTCTCGAATAAATATCATAAGCGCGATTCAGAACTTGGCCCAGCGTACCATACATACATAGCAACTGATTTTATATAGTTTTCAATATGCAACTTATATTTTGCACTACGAAAAGGAAAGAAAATACTAGTAACATTTGTTTGAAGCTTCATACATACGTAAGTCTCAATCGAACAAAATTTCTGATGAGGTGTGAGTTCTTAAAATTGATATAACTACATTTGGCTCGTTCAAATACTTTCGAAGCTGGTATAAGTTTTAACAACTTCCCTTTAGAAATAGGAGAACCACTCAGGTGAGTTTCCTCGAACAGAAATTTATAGCAAAACATTTCTGGAAATATTACAATTGTGAAAAAGACGAAACTTTTTGGGTCTATCAATAGTTGAGCGATAGGTTGTTAACAACTAATACAACGGACTGAGGGAATGTAAGGGGGGAAGTTTCAAACTCTGTGAATATACTTTTAATTCTTGTACAAAATTTATTATCACGTTTGACAGAAAATTGATTGTGGTCTTTTACTTATGATTGTCACTTAAGTTTAATACAGACCTTATATACCGGTTTTATCATTCTGATAAAGTTGGAGAAAATGTATAGCATACAAAAAACCAACCAGCTAATTTTACAGCTAATCTTAAGCGGGCTAGCTCTTAAACAGCTTTTTAAAGATGTCGTTAATAAATTGATATACAGTAAGGATAGTTTGTATGCTTGTTTGAATATACATATAAGGCCCAAAACTGGTAGGATTTCTATAAAAAAAATTGTATAGTTACAGTACTCATAAGGAGTTATATTTTAATCATGGTGAAAATATATCAGATGACATAGCTGTGGTTAAACGGTGGAGTTAGTTACAGAGTAGTTTAATAGCAGAAGTTTAATGTAAACATCCATCTACCTAAGTCTAATCTATGGTCTTTTACAAAAACTGCTAAATAGATTTGGTTAAAATTTGGCGCTCATGTAGATTGTCATAGATACCTAAACCATAATTTGTAACCTTAATTCTTTACACTGTTTATAATATCTAATATTTTTTTAAATTAATTATGTATTTATTAAGAGAAGCCAAACAGTAATTAATTTAAAATACTAATTATTTTTTAATTACTAATTAATTAAAAAAACTTCTAATAAATAATCTTACCTAATACAATAGCCAGCGTCTTCGTCGCCTTCCGTTCCTTCTTCGCTGAGGATTTCTCTCGCTTCTTCTTGCTTGCTTTATTTGCCTTGTAGATGGTAAACCTGGCCGTGGAACTGGCTTTTCTTTCTTTCTTACTATTTCCATCGCGGATGTCGTAATGACTGGATCCGAGGTCTTCATCCCGGAAGGCTATTGAAGCGTTCCTAAAGAATGAAAATAAAATTGTAGAAATGCATTTCAATAACATTGAAAGTAGGTCTGGTTTGCTTATAAGGGGTTATTTATAAGCACATTTTTGTTGCTGCTTACCTTGAATTATTGGAAAAGTTTTTTAGTAGACTATTCTGTTTTAAGGTGAAAATTTTGTTAAACAGTTTATTTGTGTTTTTATTTAACATCGTGACAGCTTTGGTGGTTGGGAGGTATAGTATCCTGTATTCTGGCATTTTTGAGATAAATATTTATTGACTACTTAGAGATAAGTTCCACACTAAGTAGAGCTTATGTTGCAACTAGATAACGGATTACATTAATATTCTTATCCTTTCTAAATACATACCTTTAATACATATATTTGCTTGGGGATCGAACCCAGAAAGCTATTTACACTGCAATGAGTTACTGAGACTGCTCTCTCAACTCTTATGAAACTATACGGCATTATTATGAATTATTAAGGTAGATGTTAATCATCACTTGTGGAGTGGCAGTTGGTTGTCGGCCTTAAGCGATACCAGAATTCTACCCGTTTCCTTATCAGCTCGTATGCCCGTATTAACTAGTACTTAACATCGCGATTCCATCTCATATGTCCATGTTAACTAGGAGTTAACATCGTCATTCCGTCTCCTATGCCCGTGTTTACCTGTGGTTAACATACTTAAATATACTTGTCTCTTTTGCTCCAGGGCTTAGTTTTAATTTTGTATCTCGTTTCTCCGTGAAATTTCCCGACATATTAATCCCAGTCGAGTATCTAAGCCATAGAAATACCCCAGTAAATATCCAGATACTAACCTGGAGTCGGACTCGACTCTCTTCCCATTCTTCTTCCACCGTTCGCAGGACATGTTCTTCAGTACTGTAGCGTCTCTTAGCGCTGGTGAGGCCGGCGGTGACACGTGCTGTATCGTGTCTTCGAGGTTGGAAGCTGCATAACCCGAGTCGTTATTACCGTTTGGATCTTGAAGGGATTTTAGTTTGCGTCTTGGCGTTCTGTTAGAAAGAGAACAAATGATTTTTCTTTATTCTACTGTATTAATACGTTTTGTAACTGATTATAAATATTTTTTTATATGTAACTTATTGTAAATCTGAACGAATTGTGTCTGATGAAACAGGCTCCTGAAAAACAGTATTTACTATCTTGGGAGCCAAGGTAAAAAATTTTGTAAATTACCTTATTATGGAAATAAATTATTATTATTATTATTATTGAAGACGGAAACCCTTATAGTTGCCTGCCTGCTGTGACGATTTTTATGTATGTATATTGTTTTTGTAATAAAAAGTAACATCAATTGGTATTGTACATTCTAATAGATAGTATTTCAGTCTAAGTCTAAGAAAATCAGAAGAAGGAATAAAAAATATAACATTTATGTGAATAAACATAACGATAAATTCACCATTTCAAACTTTAGAAGGAGTCAATATCTTCTAGAGACAGTACAAAAAGATTAATGGCAGGCTAAAAATGGACAACAAAATCTACAGAATTATGCTATTTTCTTTGTGAAAATGAAAGTGATGGAAACTTTGATAATTAGACCAGATTCAAAGACATAAAAGAAATTGGTTAACTTTGCGCTGTTGCCAGTCGAAATATAACTCCGAATGGCTGTAAACCCCGCCAATTTATTTCTTTGTGAAGTTTTTGTCTTAGCGTTAGTGAGGGTAAATATTCACAAAGTTGTGTGAAGGGTACGTCGGAAAGCGGTTGTTAGTTGTGAATAAGGAAACGGAGACGTTTTTATAACTCAGTATAAGTAATTGATATGGAAGGTTGTTTTGAAGTAAAGCGTAGTATTATTTAGATTAAAATAGATTTAGGTGGGTGGTGTTTAGATGTGTAATCTATATATATATAAAAGAAAGTCGTGTTATTTACACCATTTATAACTGGATAACGGCTCAACTGAATTGGCTGAAAATTGGTGGGGATGTAGCTTAGAACCAGGAGAAGGACATAGGATACTTTTTATCCAGTTTCCAGGGGAATCGTTTTTTATGAAAGTAAACGCGGACGGAGTCGCGAGCAATAGCTAGTTCTCTATAAATTAATGAAATGTTGATATAAATAAAAACGAATGAGCCGCACGTACTATCTGTTACACATAATAATTGATTTATTATTTCTCCAAATAGATACCAGTGGCTGCCGAAATCGGTCTTGAGGATATACAGGTATTAATAAAACATTAGATGGTATAGGTCGCGTCATTTATGTTTAGTGCTGGACGAGAATAGCTGCGCATCGGTAGAATCGCGCTCTTAATTGACGTATTCAGCCAATCAACGCTCGCACACCCGACGATCACGCGCCCCGCGCGCCGCGCCTTTACCTCGATACCTTATTTTTGACTTCTGCGCAAGTTTCCTTCAGCGCTAAAGATTTGTGACGCGTACTATACATACTTGGTGGTCTCCTCATTGACGGTGGCCAGCATGAACTCAGTGGACTTGTCGTTGGGGATCACTTGACATTCGTCGGCGTCTGCTTCCAGTTCCACGGACCGTTTGTCGAAGCTACAATATAATACAATATTTGAAGTAAGTTGAGCATGTTTGTATGTGGTTATGTTTTTATATACAGTGTGTTATGTCCGAGCTTTTCTTCCATTCTCTGATTAAAAACAGTTTATGTTGGTATCGCGTTATAAATAATATCATTTTTTTATATGATGAAGTGGACAGACGAGCTAAACGTACTCCAGAAGAGAAACGCCAGCCCATAACCAATGCAGTGCTACCCAGAACTTTGCTCCGGGCAGGGGTGCACTACACCGACGCTCCCCACTTTGCGTCATCAGATGTTAAGACTCACTAGCCCGGTAATCTCGCTGGCTACAGAGCCCTTCAGATTATCGTTATATAGTATAAATCAAAGTCACTTTTATCTGCTTGTTCTTATGTATGTTGTTATGTGTGTATGTTAAATTTTTAAAACTATGTAACCAATTTTCAAGCTTTTATATCAGATACAGTGATTAATGAGGAAGGTTTATGTGTATAATGCATGCATGAAAGCGGGTAAAACCGCGAGACACGGGTAGTAATTATACAAATACGAATCAGCAAAAATCAACAACAATAGTTTATAAGTGCTCTCATCTAAAAGCGATCAAACTTAGACATTTACTTTAATAGCACTTGCCCGAACTTAGTTACAAGTAAGTATATAAGTGAAAGGTTCTTATAAGTGATTGAGAGGACCTTCTTAAGTGAGGTTAAGTTGAGAACGACGGTAGCAAAATATCTTATTGAAAAATAATAACCTACCATAACCATTGTTAGGGTTTCCTCACTTATTTTCAGGGAAACTTAATCTGAAGGGTTGTTGGTTGGTGAAGAACTGTGATTGCGTGTAGCCTTTTCCGAGGTCCTATCATTTTTTGGTATATTTTTTTGACAATATTTTAATTATTCATTGAACTAATATTGACATATTGTTTACTTTCTGGCTTGCCATGGCTAATTAAATTAATTGACTATTATACTCGTGTTTTAACTTTTGCTTACGTATAGTAACGATTATGTAATTGTAATTATTATATTTTTTTTCTATAATTATTTTGGATTCCTATATAAATATAATAAAATAGACAAAATTGTGTGCAAAATATAAAAACATTGATCTGATTGATCTTTGAATATTGACAAAAGTGATATTACATTAACCAACATTTGGACTTTGCTACCACTATCCTGAAAGAATACATTTTTTCTACGAAAACGAACGTTCTCCTTTCAACAAAAAACGTCTCGAACATTCTAACCGATGACTAGCATCCTCCTCCAATTTTTCTATATCGATCCTTTATCCTATACAATTATAAAATCCAACAAAGTGTTAATATGTTAAGTCGTCAATAATAACATAAGCGCGATTCAGGTAACATACCTATCTTCATGATCATCTTCGTTGCTCCCAGAGCCTGTGTTAGTCGGTCTGTCATCTATGGCTGTCTCCAGCTGTCTCGTTTGGGCGACGTTTTCTATCACCACTGCTGCTGTAGTACCAGTTATAGGTTCCCCTGATATTGGAGGCTTCTTCGCTGCTCGCTGCTTCTTGGCACGGTTTCTTAACGCCTGGTTAAGGAGAAGAGTGATAGACAAAGCATTTGTATGGATTTATATTATTCCTTACGATTACTATACGATACGATTTATATTAAAAGGTGGGTTAGCGGAGGGGTAATTAAAATTTAAATAAAAAAGCTTGACAAAGCGGAAATTTTCTACTTTAATAGTAATTAAGAACTTTTAAATAATACATTGCAGAATGTTCATTAGAACGAAAGAATGATATATAATGGGTGCATCCATTTGGAAGCACAGTCAAGGTGCAAAACCTTTCACCATTCACTCCAACACTATATTAAACCTGAAATATTAGGATAAGTTTATCCTACTAGAATGATGGACGTGAAAGTTTGTCAGTAAGCTTCGCGTTTTACGCAAAAACTACTAAATGGATTTGGCTACAGCTTAGCACGTCGTTAGATTATACCCTTTTTTTTTTGACGGTGGGAAATCTTCTGACAGATACCGCGTCCTCCTCGGGGGAGAAGGAGGCGGTTATGTCGGACTCGCCTAAAATCGGCCACTACCGACTAAAACCCACCGGTGTTCCGTCGCGCACCCTTTCGGGGGGCGGACCTGCGGAGGACGCACGAAGCAATCTTCCGCAGGCCGTTAGATTAACAGATACTATACTTTTTATCCTATAACTAAAACTACTCTGGTAAGTGTAGTTAAAAGAAATTACATCATAAAACAGGGTATGTAGAAATAATCAAATGAGTAAAATAGATCGTAGTTCGTATCCGTAGCGCCCCAAACTTAACACCTCATACTAAAATATCATACGCAGAAGTGTGGGAGGATTTACGTGAGTATGTTTGTTGCTGTGTCACTCAAGAACTACTTAATGAATTTAAATGAAATCTAGCTCACCCCTAGATACGATTCTAAGTAAGTAAGTAAGGACGGGCTAGTGTCCGCAACTCGAGGACTATGTGCGTCTATTTTGCGTGTGGAATAGAGGCCCTCGTATTGCCACCCTAGTTCCATGAGGAACCCAATCAAACCTTTTAGATACGACTCTATACTCGCGAAGAACTACGCGGGTAGAACCGTGGCTAGTTACTTAATGCTTATAAAATAAATTACCTTAAAAATATTATAGTACAGGAACATCATCATGATACAGGGGATGTAGAAAGATCCAAGCGACGAATAAAGCACGTAGTTCTGGCTGTTGAAGAGGCATTCGTCGTAGTTCCTATCGGGGGTGTCGTTGAGGCCCAGGACGATTGGGGCCCCGATAGCTGCGGAGATCATCCAAACGAGGACTATTGTGAACCAAACACGGCGATTGTTCTTGTGTTTTGCGTATTTGATTGGTTGAGTTACGGCTATATACCTGTGAATGATATACTTATCTATAATACTTGTAAGTCCTTATATTATAAATGTAAAAGTTTGTGAGAATGTATGTTTATGTTATTCTTTCACACAAAAATGGCTGGATCGATTTAGTTGAAATTTGGTAAGTAGATGGGTATCGGATTGGGATTTACATATAGGAAACTTTATATCCTGGTATTCCCTGGGAACGGGAAATATACGGGTAAAACTGTGAGGCACAGCTTCTGTTTTAATATTAGTACAAATAAGTTTTTATACGTGTTAGATAGACTTCATACTATGTTCAAATATTTGTTAGAAGACTGTAACTGAAATATATAGAAATACGGGTTGTACTTGTTGCTACTTTTTATATGATAGCTATATTCATGGGAAATTTTAAATAGTTAAAAAGCATATATATATTTTTTAGCGTAATTTAGCAATTTTAGCAGCGTAATTTATATAAATTACGCTAAAGTACCTAAAGAAGTTGTACTACTCAGTTACGTATCACAAGTGCGATTCAGAACTCAGCATATTTATATTTAACCCGAGGTCATATCATTTCAGAGCCGATGGCTAAATATACTGAATATTCCTTAGAAATGCCTCTAAGAACATTTCATGTATTAAGGAGATGACAATTAAATTAATAAGCACTCACACACTTCAAAGGACGAAGATTCAATTACTGGCTGTGATCAATACGTGGCATTAAAACGTGTCGGTGAAACTAGATGGCACCAATTTGACCCTAATATTAGTATTAGATTATACTCCTAATATTATTACTATTATTTCGCCCTAATTTTTACTTTTCGACTCTAATATTATTGGAACTTTTTCATCCTAAAATTAGTTGGTATAACTTCAAATATTGGATGTTTAATTTTTTTTATATAACATAGGGGGCAAACGAGCAGGCGAGCCACTTGATGGTAAGTGGTCATCGCCGCCCATCAACACTCGCAGAGCTTGACAGCTCTAGAGTGGGTTGCAGACCTTTTAAAAAGATGTACTCTTCTTGAAGCACCCAAAGTCATAATTCATCGGAAGTACCGCATGAGAGAGCTGATTCCACAATGTTCGTTAAATACGTAAGAGGAAAATCTTCATTGAAATCCTAGGATAGGATAGAATGTCTTGACATTGAACAAAAACAGCATAAAATGCCTTGTCCCTATTAGTGATAAGAGGTGATAATATAGAACATAAGAGCCTATTAAATATGGCTTACTGTAGACACTCAATTTTATTTATTTATTTACTCTATTCAGTATTTCAACTCAAAAAATACCATATAAAAAAAGCGTTCTAAATATAATTACCTATCAACGGATATGGCCACTAGATTGAATATACTTGACGTTGATGACGTCACATCCATCGCTATGTACACGTCACACACAAACGCAGGCAGGCCCCACGACCCGTGCACCTGTGGACAAAAAACGACCTTAAGTCAACAGTGCAAAGTTCAAAATCACTTGACAAATAATTATGTACACTTATCAAGAAAAATGGTTTCAGGTCTGACAGGAATTTATTTGTACTATATGTCTGTGAAGTTGTCTTTCGTATTAAGTATACTATATACACTAATAAAACGCTGAACAATTTGTCTGTTTGTGAGTTGTTCTAATAAACCTATAGCATTTATAAGAACAGTGTGACAAATAATTATTTAGAATACAGAATTAAACCTCAACACTTTTTATAAAGTTAAAGTCAAAATATTATGCTTAAACTTGACTTGTTAAAAATATAAGGAATTTCGTTACCCGACCATGAGAAAGTTAAAATGGTGGGTATCTTTGCAGTATGTATTTATTTATATTGTATTATTGCTTAGATGAGGTGTTAATAAATGTAACGTCATATTGCCAAGATGGCATAAGTTATTTAGGTTAAGTTACGTAGTTAGTTTTTAAACTTTTACTTCTTAAGGAAAGCAAAATTCATAAGATGATAGTAATTAAAAAAACTGTTTATTGTCATTACCCATATCCATATAAAAACTTTTATCTAGAAATAAAATTAAAACAGCACAATAATATGACGACAAAGGTTAAATTACTATTAGCAATCTCTTACAGGCAACCTGTTGTACAAGGAAAATACAATAGAATATATTATTAATTTTTCATATGTTACTAAACTTTTGAAGAATGCAAATAAATTAAAACATATAAGCACTTTTATACTCGAATGTACCTGTTAAAAACTGAACTCTTTATAAAGGCGATAAAATCGAATTGGGTGAAAAACTGCAAATGTAAGCTCTAAACGCGGGCAGGTAGATCGGAACGTCATTGAAAAGTATGGATTAAACTTGTTATGTTACCATCGGTTGTCGTTTCGCGAGTTTGCAAAGCGTTTAGTTCAAAATTGTTATCTGCTGACAGCGGCTAGGGTACGGTGATAGGCGGAGCGGAATTTCCATTTAACTAGGGCCAAGTCCCGGCTTCGCACGCATATATAATACATGTTTTGTACATATAAACCTTCCTCACTCTATCTATTAAAGAAACCAAATCGAGATCCTTTGGTTGGTTTTAAATAATTAAGCATACATAGGGATATAGAGACAGAGAAAGCAATTTCGTTTTACGCTATGCTTACGGTGAATAGTAGGTTTTATGCAGAAGGGTTATTTTTAAATGTAGTAGGCAATTTAGCAGGATTGTCAGAAGGTAACAATTGTCCCTTGCAAGATTATCTTTACTTAGGAAGGAAGGGAAGAACGGCAAAGAATATAAGAAAAATAAAAGGATTTAGAAAAAAGCAGAAAATAAGAATATGCGCTCTTTAAGGAATGTTACCGGCGTCGACTTGAATTTGTTAAATGTAAAAAAATCTAAAAAAAAAAATTAAACTGCATCAATCTTGCCTCGACTATTAACGCTATAAAAATAAGTTAAGTCAATTAGACACTTCAATAGAACATACATACTTACATACAATACCAGCTAAAAAAACTATTACCCTTATTTTCAGTGTAGTCGGATAAGATAAGTTGTCAATTAAAGGTCATTTACAAAATCGCTTCGCCCATGAACATATAGAGACCTTGGCTGAATTGCAATACTAGTTGCAATGGGATAAGCTTGGCTTAGCGTGTTAAGTGTGGTTTGTCGAACGCGTTAGAATACGATCAATAAGTATCAGCTTAACTTAGATTTAAACATAAGAATAACTTTAACTTGAATTGGATACGTTTGTTTTATAAGAAGGAAAATTGTTTATTGAATGTTTTTATTGTTCTTTCATAATGACTACTGACTGACACGGTGATGGTAAGTGAGTGACTGGTATGTGAAACTCCATCCAAAAGCATTTAGTAGTTTAGGAGTGAAAGAGCAACAAACAAACTAATAAACATCATTAAAAACTTCCGCTTACAACATTATAATATGGAAATAAATAATATGGTTAAAATAAAATTAAAATGGCTGCCAACTTATTTCTCGGTAACAGTAGCAATGCCAGGGGACTGCCAATATTTTTCATTACACCCACGCTTTATGAATAATGCAAACAGTTCATTTGAATACATTATTTTAAATTCGTTTGTTTATCAAGTAATATCTAAATACCACCTCCTCATTATTTAATTATTAATTTCCAAAATAGTATATCTCTCTTTCACTTCCTTTTTTTTAATTGATGCAGTGGAGAAACGAGTAGTATATTATAGTGTATGGGATACTTTCTGGATATACCTATTTAACTGATTGAGCCAATTGTCAAATAGTTTAACATATTAAATATTTCAATTGTTCAAATAACACATACATGATGATAACGTCAGTAATTTTTTTGACGTCAGATTGTCTGGTATGATATCTTCTTAAACGAAATACTTTTTATTTATTTTCATTTAAAATTATAGGGGAAAACGAGCAGGCGAGCCACCTGATGGTGAGTAGTCATCGCCGACCATGGGCACTCGCGAAGCTTGGCAGCTCTAAAGTAGGTTGCCGACCTTTCAAAGAGATGTACGCTCTCTTCTTTTTCAATCGGGTTGGGAAGCAAGAAGTTGCTGCTTAAACGATGCTTGGTTGCCAGTGCTAGTGAGGGTGGTACTACAATCTTTAATTAATTTTATCTCAACCGTTATGGACCGAACAATATAATATTATGAAGAGAACAGAACACGTGAACCACGTTCGACTAGCCATTAAGAAACTTAATTACAGTTCCTTCAAACAATACAGGAATCTAATAAAACCAACAAAAGATGGCGGACAAAAGCCTTAATAGCTACTGTGACGGCACGATAACCTGACGGGAGACTGAGTGAGTATTGTGTAGAGGATTTACTGGGAAAATGCATTTTGAGACGGTTACGTGAATGTTTGTTGCAAAGAGAAAATTTTCTGGGGTGGTAACTAACTAGTAGATATTTATCTGAACCCTAACAACTGGTATAGCATAAGCGTGATCAGAACTCCTTACTGGACCATTCAGTAAGGCTAAAAGGACTGGCTTACCCAGATGGGAAAAATAATCAATGGAAAACACCCTAAAAAGTCTCAAGTAATAAATAGCTTATTTAAAAGACAGCGTTGTTTTTCGCTCGCTTTGTGGGTTTGTACCATGGAAACCCATTTCTTTTGTAATTAGGTGCATTAATCATTCACTATTAAAATAAAATTTATTTAGTATCACCTGAACACATGAACTTGTTATTTCATTTCATGTTGCAGCCATAAGCTGTTAGTGCATTGTCTTGATGTTTTTAATTTAATATATGTTGTAGCTCCTCCCAAGATAAATATTCAAAGTAATAGATAAATTATAAGTTGTTAACTTTAAAGTTAGTTATATATAATTTGTTACTTTTCTTAAAATCATTTATATTCAAATCTATTAATCCCCATAAACGTTAATACGATACAAGACCGTTCGTCTTTAAAACATTATTTTATACGACGTTTTTCATCCTCTATTATATCCTCTTTAATTACAGACATAGCCTAACTTAACGTACCACTCTACTCTAAGTAGATATTAATGGAGCGAAGCATTTATTCCTTTGACCCTAAAGGTATTCGCAATTTCGAGTGACCTCTAAATATTTGTTCATAGCAGCTATAATGAATGTCATCCGAGCCTGCTATGATAATAATTATGAACTTAAGCTCTCCGTAAATGCCTTCGTCCTAGTACTAAATTATTTAGCCATCAAAATTAAACACTACGGTATTGACTAATATCATCATGTATAATTTCAATAGGTCCAGCATACAATATACATGTACGTCTTTAGAATCATTGTCCAAATGCATCCTTCGAATTTCCGGAACTAAGTTTTTTACCTATACAGTGTGTTACAAAACATATTGTGTTCGACCCCGAAGGGTTCTCTATCTAAAAACCTTTTCGATTAAAATAAAATAAAAATCTATACCTAAAAATAACAATGCGATATTTTTTAAAAAAATATGTTTCTAGTGAAAAATTTACACAAATGCAAAGAAATTCACAAATGCTGGCAACTCACGTAGACTATAGACCCTATAACTAGCAGAGCACATGAACGCGAGACGGTATTGCCATGTCAATTACAATTTTACTTAGTTTATTTTTTTTTTGTTTGGAAAAATTAATTATGTTACTTTATGAAAACGATAGCAAAATAAGGGCCTACTATCGGTATATTGTTAGAGGTTTTCGGATGGGACACTTGTTTTGTAGCACACTGTATAGGTATGTAATGTTGTACACACTGTGATATAAAAATTATCCGCCAATTTTGCAAACAAGCGATAAAATTTGGCACGTCAAGTTTCAGATATAAATCTGTCTGTCTGTCTAGATGGATTTATTTTTCTCTGCACGGCTAGTTGTTAATTAAAGTTTCCGACGACTTCGTTGTACTTTATAGGTCGAAAGTTAAAGGCTACTCGATAACACACGTCAGCTTGTTGTAGCATTTTTTTATGGTGAGGAATTTTAAGATGTTCTTCCCGGCGTAGAAGGGGGTGCTTATGTTGGTTATTTTGATTTTGAGTACCACATAACTCGATAACAGCTGGACGGATTTACATGTTTTTTTTAGAATATTGCTGGATGTATGAGGATGGTTTTTAGGGCAAAAAAAATTGTAGGTAAAGGGTATAAAGTTTCCATTAGGATAGGAAAGCGTGAACGAG
>JADANM010005719.1:475253-486845 GCA_026213755.1 Eurema hecabe
ATAAAAATACAATCGTTTGACTTGCCGAATTTAACAAAATTTCGAAGGATTTTTTTTTTAATAATTATTTAAATTAGTAAAAACATTGTATACCTGATTAAAAAATTAATCAAACTGAAATGGTAACTTGCCATCAGACGAACTTTTAACTCCGTTGTCTACTTTAACATAAATAATACTGAAAAAATCAGATTAGTTTATTTTAATTAATTTCAATGAATAACAAAAAGCAAATACAATTGGTGAAAATGATCCCAGGCTTTGAACAAGGTTAATATCTTTATTAAGCACCAATAGGATCGGGTTAGAACCAGAAATGTAATTAAGTAAAACATTGTTTGGTTATCTTGGGGTCAGAGTTAATTCAATGGTATATAATTGAACACTTCTTGGTGCAGTGGTTAAATAACCAGGTTTTCTCGCCAAGGGTTGTGGGTTCGATCCCCACACCGGTAAAATTTTTTATTTAATTTGTACCTCTCTTGTGTCTAGGTGTTGCTATGTACTATATGTATGTATTTACAAAAGAAAAGATGTTTATGTAAATTGTAATATATCCGTTATCTTTTTGTCATGATACAAGCTCTGCGTAGCGTGGGATTAGATGGCGCTGTGGCGCTTGAAATAAAAAAATGTTTTTTTAAATTTAAATGGTGATTTATCGAAGTAAGTTGCCATTATATTTAATCTCAATAATAGCTTTAAGTTGTGAAACTTATGATATTTTTTCATTCCTAACTTACACTGCATCAGGAAACATTACATAGTATAAAACAGTCGCTTTGTTCTGTATGTCCTTACTCCCTATCTATGCTTAAACATTCACGCGGTTTTTTTAATAGATAAAGTGACTCAAGAAGGTACCTATGTGCAATATAAGCGTGGAAAGCCGGGGCTCGTTGCTATTTAGTATTAAAGAATATAAAATAAGCACAAGTATAAACAAAACACAATATCAAAAATGTTTCTATTAGAATTATAGCAATATCAGTAAGACATTAATATTTTTCCTCGTGTATTTATTACACTGTATTTCCCTTCTCGGAACACAAATAACTCATAAAAACTTTAACTTAAAGTTCAAATCGTAACGACCCCCATTACGTTCCTTGTTCCATTGTATGTTTGTTCATCCTTAACTACAAAACACAGACATTGTATATCATTAGAGGACTATTTAAGATTGCCTTTTATCAAATATATATTTGTTTATTTAAAATGGTACTGACACATTATACGGCCATCAGATTTAAACAATACAAAGATGAACACCTGTCAGACTAAGCTATCTGAAAGGTACGCCAGAACGGCAGACCTGTAACCTTCGAAAATACTGTGAAAGACATCCAAATTGGCTTTCGAATTTATAGCGTGTTACTGTTTAACATTAAAATAAACTATAATTTCTTGCTAAGTAACCCGGTAACAGCTTAACTGATTTCGATAAAATAAGATTAATTTAATAAACATTACTCAAACTGAAATATTTAAACTAACGAAAATATTAAGTACAAATAAGTGGTCTGAAGAGAAATAATTTCAAGTAAACAAATACAAAAAAACCCACGCCGTTACGTCTTAGGAAAATGCAAAATATGATTCAAGGAAAACTTCCCTCTCGTACCGGCAATAAATATAATACCTTAAAAACCTTTGAGAAAATTTCATTTGTAATAATACAAATATAGAAAATACACAGCTCTGCTTTACTTGGAAATGTGTAAATGATTAAAATCACTTCTTGGTATAAAAAAGTCGCTCTCACTATCCCTATGTAGAAGAGATTTTTAAAATAGTTTTTTTTTGTTTTTATATACCTACTCGCTGTTGCCCGCGAGTCCGTCCGCGTGGACTTTTAGCCCCTTCATCCCCTTTTAATCTTTTTTCCAAGTTAAAATGTAGCCTATGTTTTATCTCAGGCTCTAGACCGTCTGTGTACCAATTTCATTACAATCGTGTTAGTAGTTTTCGTGCGAATGAGTAACAGACAGACAGAGTTACTTTCGCATTTATAATATTAGTATGGATTGTAAATATCTAAATGATTTGTGTCGGTGCAGTATGTGTGGTGATTTAGATGTAACAGGCTCCTAAAAAAACAGTCTTTACTATCTTGTGACCCTAGGTATTTATTTTTTTGTAAATCACCTTATGATGAAAAATAAATAATAATAATAATAATTATTAGTTCCTTTCATCTTCGCAGATTTAACGGAAACAAAAGAAAATTATTACCTAAGAGAAAAAATCTTACTTTCGTGTCAATCAAATTGTAATACTGTCAAATGTAGGAAACGCATTTCAGACATACCTGAGTGACAAACAATATGGAGTCTGTTTTTGACGTCTCGGAGAATATTTAATCATAAACCCAACTTCGAAACAATAATATTCTTATACACCATAATTGTTTCGTAATGCTGAAAATTATAAAAGTGTTCCTACACGTTGAATTAAACCTATTCGACTAAGTAAATATTGCAATACCATTTGATGCTTAAATGGCAACATTAATTGTCTTCTTAATAATAGTAATACTTAAGATCACATTTTAAAATTTGCGTCCAAAAGATATTTCTGCAAATACTTTAATTTATAACTAGCTGTTGCCCGCGACTCCGTCTGCGTGAACTTTCATATAAACTTTGACCCCGCCCTTCCTCCCTTATAACCCTTTTTTCCAGTAAAAAAGTAGCCTATGTCCTTCTCCTGGCTCTAAACTACCTCCCTGCCAATTGTCAGCTAAATCGGTTCAGCCGGTCTTGAGTTATAAGTGAAGTAACTAACACGACTTTCTTTTATATATATAGATTCCTTTTAACATAAAAAATTAGAGCTAAACGATGCTTTACTATGACTTAGCGTAGAATATATATTTTTTATATATACTTGCAATTAGATTTAGCTTTCGAGAAGTTTGTCGTATACATACTTATAAAAGTTTATAATATAAACTCACGCATATATGATGCATCTATTATACATATAAACCTTCCTCTTGAATCACTATCTATTAAAAAAAATCGCTTGAAAATCGGTTGTGTAGTTTTAAAGATTTAAGCATACATTGAGACAGATTGAAGAAAACGACTTTGTTTGTACGCACCACCCATAACTATTCGTAGCGTCCAAACCTTATCTTCATCTATCTATCTATACATATAATAAAAATGTAACGAGTCGCTGTCTGTACATGGAAGATATATGAGAAAAAATATTATAGGAGACCTTTATTAACGCAAAACAATGATTTTTGAAATTTTTGTCTGTTTTTTTGTGCACGCTAATCTCAGAAATCGGGTGATAAATAAAAAAGTTATGGCAATTTGAAGAATCACTTTGAACTTGCTGAACGTTTGTTGGCGCGGGTTAGGCATTTTCAAAAATGCTGCCCAAAGTCACTTTTCTACACCGGCGAAGTCGCTGGCACAGCTAGTTTAATATAATCGCAGTATACAATGATCTACACCCGCTTTAAACGAAATACAATAAAATTAAATTCAACTCCATAAACAGTGCTATCATTTTACCACTGCTGTAAATTCTCGCGAGCTACAAGCGTTAATGTGAAGTTTGGTTGCCGATAAAAATGATGTACGAGCCAATTGCATTCAATTTTAATGTCAAAATAAACGGTAAGATTTGTTGCCGTTTTATTTGTGGCGAGATTCGTACGTACGTGGGATGGTTGCAGAAATTCTGATATATATTGAAGACTAAAACAATTGGAGAAGGAGGTTTAACGCTCGGAGGACGGTGATGCTTTCATGTATGACTTATGAGTATTGCTATAATTGTCTTGTTATCAGTCCCACCAAGTCGAGCAAAAATCAGCCCGGCTGTATACTATACTTTTCTCTAAGCAATTCAAGCCATTTTCGACCCGCTGTAACTGCGTTGTGGATAAAACTAGAAGTCTGAATTTTCATTAACCATGCAAGCATTGTTAATACACGGTATATTTCAAATTTCATTCCATTTGAACCAGTAGTTTAAGAATTACAACGGGTCAAATTTCTTAATTTTCTCACTCACAGACTCACCGATCATCAAAATTCTAAGGCACTTCTAGATGACCTAGAAGCTTGAAATTTTGCACCAAGATAGATCATTAGCCACATATAAAGTAAAAATTTTAAAAACATTAAAAATAATATACCATAGAAAACAATTTTATATTTGCGGTTTGGCAAGAACATTGTGTATGGATTTAGACTGCTTTGTTAACTTTGTACGTTGTTTAAGTACTCAATTGTTTGAATAGGAATACATATATAGAATAGAAAATAATAATTTAAATGTAATAAAAAAAGAAAGAAATACATTTTCGAAAAATAAATGAGATCCCACGAAAAACATTAAATGTAAAAAAAAATGCCAAGTCTCTCGATGCAGTCATTCCATCGTAAAAAGTTTTGAGATCTCATAGAAGCCAAGTCCTATTCAAATTATTTTGTAGTTATAAATAAACATTTAGTAATTGTACGAAAAGTTTTCTTTATATAATAATTATAGTGACTTTTGGTTCCCACCAAAAACATTAAATGTATAAAAATGTACAATTTATATGAAAGAAGTTTCTAGAATGTCCACATAACATTTAAGACTTAAATATAATATTATGTTCATGATTTTATCTTTATTTCGTCCTAGGTGCGACTTAAGATATCAAGCGCGTAAAAGCTTTTCTTTTTTAATATGTTTAGAGTTAAAAAATAATTTCCTATTTATTAATTTCATCGTCAAAACATGTGAATGCGTGTCACATTAATTACACACAAATACATGGATAAAAACACACTAATACAAACACACTTAAACACACACATTCAAATAATTAACTCATCTGTGTCGTTCAGCCGATTCAATTTATTGCAAACATTTAATTAACATAGATAAAATTAACAAAAATTTTAAAAACTATTTGAAAACAATATCAACAACGCGAGCAATGTTCGCCTACCGCAATAAATGTACGAATTTTGGGGAAACATTCGTAAATCTAGCAGATGTCTAAAAGCGATTTATTTCAAATGTTTGAAACGATAAATTGTGCGGGAGTTTTTGTTCAATTTATGAACGGTGTTTCTGAAACGCCGGATTAAACAGCTGTTGACGGGACGCGAACGACGACTTGTAATAACAAAATATTTGATGTATAGGTAATATTTACATATTACTAGCCGTTCCCCGCGGTTTTACCCGCGTTCCCGTTCCCGGGGCAATACCGGGATGTAAGCTATCCTATCTCTCAAATTGGATCGAACTGCACATTGTGTGCGAATTTTATTATAATCGGTTAAGTGGTTTAGGAGTCCATTGAGGACGAACATTGTGACACGAGATTAATATATATTAAGATATAGCACAGAAACAAGCGAGTTTTTTTCTGTTTCCCTTTGAATTAGACCTTTGTGGACCTTTATAACGCATCTTCGCTCATGAACTGGCGAGATAGCAGTCTATAAGTGCTTATGATAACTTATAGCTACCGGTCGCTCGCCTAGAAGATTGCAGAAAGGCCAAGGAAGCAATACTTGTGCTTGAATGCAGACTGATCAGACGTCTTTGACAACTGTCCAAGGACATGGCTCTTTCAATATTACTTCATTTTAGAAATAACTGACAGCCCTCTCGTCAGAGCCGAAAGAAGAAGAAGACGAAGCAGCGGCACACGTGATCCTACACTGCTCTTTAACAGCCTCATACAGGGCTAAGTACTTCAACGATACAGGTACGATTCGAGAAATCACCAAAAGCGTGAATAAGCTGGCTTTCAATGAATTGGAATGGATCATATAAGATGCACACACTCATGCAAAAACTGCGCCTTATGTGGAGTTGTGGATATCAGCCCGTGATACTATACTATACAGTTGCTTACCATCATGACTGACGATGTAATATGGCCAACGATAAGAAGGTACAAAGTTTATCTTTTAAATTGTGAATAATATTCAGAAAAGAAGGCCAATAATAACCAAGAAATTCCAACAAAAATCTTTACCATTAGACTTGACATATTGTAAATTTAAATTAAATTACCTAAATAAACATAGCAACATTCTCGTAAGCAGTAATCCATCAAACATTTTAACTTCCGATACTACCCGAGCTGAATCCATTGACTTACAAATTAGTCCCACGCTATTTTTGGTCCCACCTGCGCAACATCAAAAGGCATATTAACATAATATTTTAGGCAATCCAATTTGCAATATGATTTTATAGTTACCTTACAGCTACCCTTGGTGTATGACATTTTGAGAGGCGTATTTAACGACTAAGGGTCAGATAATTTGACCAGTTTCTGTAATACTGGGTTTGATGTCTTTTTTAGCAGTTATTGTCAATAACTGTTAGTAATAAAATTGGTCATCAACTTGCTGGACGTTAGGACGTTTATTTTTATATTTATTGTATAATGTTTTATTAAATCTAACGAAATATTTAAACTTAACATCGTGGGTGCCTGTTGATAAGTAACACCATTTACGGTTGAGTTTTTTGCCACTATTAGGACAAAGAAGATGTGGAGACAAAAAAAAAATAAAGGACAGAATAGTATAAAGAGAAAAAATTAAAATGGAATTATCTTCTACATCTTAAGGACTATATTCCTGAAATCAAAGCTCGAGACTTTCTTCTTTTAATAAATGATACTTCATTCCAAACTGAATAAGATATTTGATTCGTGAACAATTTATAGCTCCATCAGAATAATTAAGCCGGTTCGAGCTAGGCTTTATCAATTACCGCAGTGATTGCCTTTTGATAACGTGCATCATTTTCGATGTATGCTAATAACCGTTGGCTGTTTTATCTGGTTAAGCGTTGCTTATTTATTAATTGGAAACTTGTAAGCTTAACTTGAAATAAAACCAGTTTTCTAGTACACGTACAGTTACTTTCCCTCTACCCTACTGAGTCAAAACACTGACTGGCTGAAACACTGGAACAAATAACGACTTGTTAGTGCCAACATAGTCTAAAAAATAATAAGAGAAAAAAAAAATTTTTTCAAGCAATGAAATATATAATAGTCTCATCTAGCCATGGCCTGGTTTCATCCGCGTTGCTTTCGTTCCCTTATCAATATCGAGTTGATATATCTTTTACGCTATTTTAGGGTCTAACCTAGCTACATACTTCATCCAAATCAAATCAATTATAACAATTATCCATACATCTTCATGGCATTTCGAGATTATTCCAACAGCTGGATAAATAGCTTCTCATCCAAGTAACATCCAAAATTCCAAATCTACCCTCGTATTTATCTATTAAATCCAAATTCCTTTCGAGAGGCTTAAAATAAGTTCCCCTAATGATCGTGAAAAGCACAGCTTAATCCAATGTGATTAATAAGAATTATCCCATGTTAATAGATTGATGGAAACTTAGTAAATCTCTGTAGAGATGCCATTGTTTGGAAGGCTTTAAGGTTTGGAAGTTGATGGAAGTCCGCAAAGTCCTGACTGTTAATAAAATTGCATGAGTCAATCCGATGGGATGATAATATCTAAAGTACTAGCTGGTCCAACATGGAAAGAAAGAAACATTTATTCCAAAGCACATTAGAATAATATTAAATTTAAAATTTAAAAAACCCCCGACAGACAGACAGACACATCAAACTTATAAAAGTTGTTGTTTTTAGTGAAGTACAAGTCATAACCTTTCATTTGATACCCCACTTGAGCATATTTGCACACATTCGGTTTTTCTTCCCCACTTTAATCCTCCATAACTTTAAAACGAATGAATCGATTTTCATCAAACATGTCAAAGAACACTCGCCCGTAAAACACCTGCAATACAAAAAAACTTAATTGATATCGGTTCATTAGTTCGGGAGCTATGATGCCACAAACAGACAGACACGTCAAACTTATAACACCCCTCTTTTTGCGTCGGGGGTTAAAAAGAAGTATAAAAATAGACACTTGACAAGTAAAAACCAACACAGGTAGGAGAAAGAGAAAGAAACAGAGTTACTCTTCTCACGTTAGCAGTATTGAAAAGAAATGCCACTAATGACTTCGCTCACGCTGTGCTATCCTATGTTATATTTGAACTTGTGGGCGAGGTTATTGTTCCTGGCTATATCGGAATAAAAGTAGCCTTAAGTACAAGTAATTATTTCATGGTGGGAATTCCTGCTAAGGATACCAACTGGAAGACAGTTCTTACGGTGAAGATGCGGTTATATGAGGCTCGCCCTACCGACTAAAACCCACCGGTGTTCCGTCACCTTTCGGAGCCAATAAGTCGTCCATAGATTCATAAATCTATCAGAAATTTAAGCGTATAGGTCGCGTCACGAATTGTTAGCGGTGGACGTAATTAAGTAATTGACGTACTGGTGCAAGAAAGACAACACGACTGGGGAACCAATCAACGCTCGCGCACCCGACGATCACGCGCCCCGCGGCGTGTCGTCCCCTCGATACCTTATTTTTACTTCTGCGCAGGTTTCGTTCAGCGCTAAACATTCGTGACGCTACTTATACCATCCAAACATACATTCAAACATCCATACATCCAAAATGAACTTTTAAATGCAATCGCGGAAATAGATTGCATAGAATTATTGGAGCTTGCCCAAAATATGGTTATTAATTATCTCGCTAATTAGCATTAGGTAATTACTGAATGAAATATGGATGACTAGCCGCGGTCCGCGGTTTCACACGCCCCTGACCAGGTACAGACGACTACAAAAGTACATTAACATATTCAATCATACTAAAAACCTTTACGCTGAAATCGTACTAATATTATATAATGTGAAATTTCGTGAGAATGTATGTATGGATGTATATTTGTTATGTTTTCATGGAAAAACGGCTGGACCGATTTAGTTGAAATTTGGTATGTAGATAGATGATACTCTGTATTAAGACATAGGATACTTTATATCCCGGTATCTCTCTGGGAACGGAAACTGTACGGGTAAAATCGCGAGACTCAACTAGTAATATATAGACCATAAAACAATTTTCCATTTACAGTTATATAAAAATATATGGCATTCTTTCCCGCAAAAACCGCTGGACCGATTTGGTTGAAATTTGGTATGTAGGTAGGTGTAACCCTGGATTAAAACATAGGATACTTTATATCCCGGTATTGCCCCGGGAACAGGAACTACGCGGGTAAAACCGCGCGATACAACTCGTAATATATGTATAGACCATAAAACAATTTTCCATTTACAGTTATATGAAAAACTAGCTGTGCCCGCGACTTCGCTCGCGTAGAAAAGTGACTTTGGGCAGCATTTTTGAAAATGCCTAACCCGCGCCAACAAACGTTCAGCGAGTTCAACGTGATTCTTTAAATTACCATAACTTTTTTATATATCACTCGATTGACATGAATTAAACACTAAATGTTAAGTGAAGCTTACCACAATATATTATTGAGAGCCCCATCTAGATTGGATAAGCCGTTTCTGAGATTAGCGTGCACAAACAAACAGACAAAAATTTCAAAAATCATTGTTTTGGGTTCTATTCCGTTAATAAAGGTCTCCTATAATATTTTTTCTCATATATCTTCCATGTACAGAAAGCGACTCGTTACGTTCTTATTATATGTATAGATGAACACATCTCTTGTAAAAACAAGAAGAGAGCTTCAATAAAAGTATATTTGCTAAAGACATTCGAACATAAATCTACTCCTCCCAACAATTTAGAGTTAAGCTCGGGGAAACAGCCCGGGGACATTGAAAACGTTTTTCAGCAAAACGACAAAATCCTGGGAATTGGTAAAAATACAGACTTGAATTTTGCAGACGCGTCGTGGCTAAATGCTTGTGTATTTTTTAACCGACTTCAAAAAAAGGAGGTCCCTCAATTCGACCAGATATAGGTATACTCTTTTTATACTAAAAAAACTTCAGAATTATAAAATAACTAATAAATTTTGCTATAACTAATAAGCTGCTTTTTTTGTTTTTGTTTGTTCGGGTATAACTTCACTCCTGCGGATCGAGTTTGATCGTTATTTTTAAGTTTGAAGTCGGATTATTATTATTTTTTTTAATTTTCCTATGTTAGTTACGTAGACATTTGATTGTATAATCAACTTGATTCTCTAAGACAAGATTTTGTCAAGACCTCATTTACCTGTATAGGTAAAACCTACTGTATAGCTTCACTTAATTAGGTAAGAATTTAAACGTGAGTAGAGAGGGGAGAGTAGGTTACGTCGGTCTTGAACGACTATTCACAGTATTCCATTGCCCTGTTATGCGCCAGAGACACTGGTTCTTTTACAGTCTCTTTTGTTTTTGGTGCAGAAGTAACACAACTGCTTTCTGCTACTAGAAGTTGTGGCTTCAATCCCCTCTTTTGCTTCTTATAGTCTTAGCGTTGCTATGTATTATACAGTTTCTTAATAGTTCGACATACATTTATTGATTTCACTTGTTAACAAACTAGACTTACGTATATATTTAAAAACTAAAAGTAATTCATATATGTTATCCGTTATCTAGTTGCCGATACACATTGCTTAACGTGGCATTAGATGGCGCTGTGTTAAAATTAAGCTTGCTGACGTATTTAATCATTATTTCTATCAAAAGGTAACAATATAAAGAAGGCTTAAGGTATAGTGACTCTTGAGTAATGTAACATTAATCATAATACGACGGACTTGACCCCAACTGTCCCCCAATGACCCCATATGTCCCCACGTGACCCACTTAGGGACACGATTTGCGAACTGCAGTAATAGTTCTGTTTTTCTCGACTTTCCCTTCAATTTATTACCTATATAGTATATAAGGAAACATCTCCTTCAACTGTTAATAGAAAATTAAACAGGAATCTTGTGAAACTATAATCTCATACTATTTACTATATTAATTATGAAAGTTAGTGCTGCAAAGTTAGCGTGGGAGATTTTTGTATGTCGAATCTGGCATAAATATAATAATGGGTCGTGGGTTCGATTCCCACACCGGAAAAATATATTTGTAATTTACATTTGTATTTTTCTGGGGTCTGGGTGTTGCTATGTATTGTATGTATGTATTTACAAAAGAAAAGTATGTATATGTAATTTATTCCGTTATCAAGTTGCCATAACACAAGCTTCGGCTTAGCTTGGAACTAGATGGCAGCGGTGTATAAATGTCCTGAAAATATTTATTTTTTTATTTATTAATGGTTTTAAAATACCTACTAAAGTACAAAATTGTTTTGTTACACCATAACCATTCAAAAGATTCACTACATGAGGCTTAGTTGAATAAAAATCATATGTGTCACTTTGTCATTTACCTAAAGGTATGTTACCCAAATATTTATTTAATAATAATATGATACCTTAATACTAAAAACAATAAAAAAGTCGATCGCTCGGTCTGAATTAACGTAAATAATAATAATTATATGACCAAGTTTTTCAAACAGTCGATCAAAACTTATTTTCTAAGAAAATACACTTATTACTTTATTTGTATTTAACCAATAAACGAGTCTAAAGATTTTTATCAAAAAACAAAATTACTTTATTTCAAATGAACAGCACATTTACTGAAGCAATAAAATAATCACGTATCAGACATTATTCGAG
>JADANM010005719.1:503365-516482 GCA_026213755.1 Eurema hecabe
TTTTTTTTTTTTTTTTTTTTATATTATGAAGAGGGGAGACGAGCTGGACGCACTCCTGATGGTAAGAGTAACGCCAGCCCATAGCCAATGCAGTGCTACCCGGAACTTTGCTATAAAGCCCAACTCCGGGCAGGGTGCACTACACCGACGCTCCCCACTTTGAGTCATCAGATGTTAAGACTCATTAGCCCAGTAATTACGCTGGTTACAGTGCCCTTCAGACCGGAGCACAGTGACATTTTCATATCACTGTTCAGGCGGTAGAATATCTGGCACTGTGGGGGTACCCACCCAGTCGGTCTCCTGCGAAAGAGACCTACCCCCGGTAATACTAGAAAAATAGATTACCTATTTACATTTATTTCTTTCAGAAGTTATCAAGAAAAGTATGTATATGTAATTTATTCGTTATCTAATTGCTATTACAACATGTGCTAGAAAAATTTTTAATCCTGAAATTATCTATAGTTACGTCCTAGCGGCTAACCGAGTTAACCAATTTTGAAGATATATTTATAAATAGAAATAACCTAGTCAAAATACACGCTCAAAAGTTCAACGAAACATAACGCTCAGTATAATACTTTAGTATCAAGTACTTTATTACAATTTGTTATGGCCTTTGGGTTTCAAGTAAGGGTTTGTATAATGCACGCACCGGGGAATACATTTTGAAAGATTTTATCCGGGTTCATTGACCCGGTTCTTTATATTTGGGTATTATTTTATTATCGGATTAAAACAATCAGAGTTCAGAAAGGGGTGGTTCTATATCGTGTATTAATGAGTAGATATTTATTTATAGTGGTGTTAAGCGTGACACCCATCCCTGAATCATGAAGAAGAATATTTATAGTAATACTTATGAGTAAGGAAATAGGATCCTCGTGGTAGTATGATTTAGCATCCCCGTAAGGTATCCACGAGGTGTGTAAGAATATCAGAAAGATATGTCCCTTAAAACAAAGTGGATGAATATGTATGTGACCATATCTAAATGTTATATGACACATTTGTGAATTAGTTATTAATTCGTAAACTGTGACCGTAATCAAATTATTTCTTCTAATAAGTAATACTCGTATAAATTAACTTGCATGTATATTAAAACATTTCTCTTCTTATTGAAAGCCAATTTTAGTTTTTCCAAGAGATATAAAAAACTTTGTGTCAAGCTATATTTTAGTCTCCTAATGATACACGTGTTCACTAACTACTGAGTTAATAGGATGCTTACTAAAAGTAATTAATTCAAACCTCGAGAGAGTTTCACGTATTAAGCTGGTGACCTTTTCAAATTTAGTATTATTAAAATACTATTTATTCGAGACTGAAACAATACTAAAGGGGAGTTAACTTTCGTGCAGTTTTTTATTCAGTATATTTGTTTGTATTTTCCATGTACTGTCCTGATTTTGCCAAATTAATAGTGTGTGTTTTTCCAAGGCTAAAATTTTAAATCGATTTTTATAAAGTACCAAACAGTTTGGATGTTGTGGCATTTCTTTTTTACACCGCAAATATCATACCTTCAAAGAATATTTTGAAGATGTATTGAAATCGGTTCACCTGTAATCGAATATGCAGTAGTGGAGAAGCTTTATATTTGCCGATTCATTTTTATTTTATAGACATATCAGATTATATGTTACAATTTGTAGTATTGCCTGCTGTCGTGAACAGGAGAATTGAGAATAATTCAATCCATAATCTAAATATAAAAAAATGAAACCCGTTTTCCGGTGTCACGACATAACATGAAAACGGCTCGACCGATTTCGCTGATTTTTTTGTTGTATTTGTTATTATTAGAAGGTTCTTATGTAAGAAAAGATTAGCAATTCACTTTTTTGATATTTCATGATTATAGGGCGATACGGAGTTCGCCGGGTCAGCTAGTATTTTTTAATTTCTCAGCCAAGCCAGTTGAGACCTTTCATCTGCTATATATAAATCATGTCAATACATTTCTCCACCATTTTCTATGAATACAATAATGCCGTATCAATCATTTTAAATTGACGTTACGAAGCCGTAGATGGACGCATAGGGCAATGATTAATGTCTTCGGGGGAATGGCACTCGACAGGTGGTTATTGAAGGATGTCGGAATCTGAAGATCTTTTTTGATTGGTAATGATCTGAAGAGTCATGGTGTTTTGCTGGTTTGTCGGAGATCAAGTACTTAGACGTGGTCTGTTACATTGATGATTTTTTATAACATAGGGGGCAAAGGAGCAGGGAGTTTCCCGATGGAATGTGGTCAACGCCGCCCTTGACCGATCTAGTTTGTTTAAATATCCTAGATATTTATTTTCATTTCATTTTCAATATTTTGGTAATAACCTTCTCTAATATACACACATGCGTTTGCTATATCTTCTGATTGTGATAGAACATCAATATTTTCAATTTTAATACACATATATCAGGAGTACCTCAAACCAAACAGAAAAAAGATAATTCTAGAAAAGAGGAAAGAGAAATCATTACCCTATCATCCTCAATAAAGAAACCATCATAACTTCAATGGAAATAGATTGAATATAAAATTTACATTACAATACATTATTCCTTTAACCACATGAACGGTGCACGAAGAAATATCGTCTACATTTTCCTCTATAATTCCTAATAAATTGAATCAAAACACTCACAATAGCCCCAAAGTGAAGTGAACGAAAGGAAATTTACATGTCAATTAGTAATAAATCCCGTCTTATATAGCGCTAGGTCGTTAACCCCGGAAAAGTTTTCAAATATTAGGTACGCGAGAGTGCTTTGTCATATTGAACTCTGACTGTTTCTCGCTTGAAGTTATATGTGTGTGTTTTTCGTCGTTTAATTCATTGTTAAACGACCATTTCTGTCTATTAACAGTTGCAAATATATTTATAAATTTAATTTGTTGATATTATTTTTTACTTCAGATCCGGTAGATACTAACACTATAGAGGAGATTTATTTTTTATTTTTATTATTTTTTATTTTACAATACACAACAATAACATTTTATTGGATACAGCATTTGTTACAGGCGGCCTTATCACTAACGAGTGATCTCTTCCAGGCCCAACCATTATTATAAAGAGAAAAATAACAAAAGAAAATCCGACGGCGATATCTTAATAAAGTCATAAAGCAATGGACTTAAAAATGCAATTAATGCTTTTTTGTCTAAACTCGCGACTCTGTGACCGCCCGTGTTTTTTCAATGCGAAGGTCACTAGTCGAGAAAAAAGAATTGAATTTAAAACATCAAATAAATTTACAAAAATCCGCCTCAGAATCAAGTGATATGCATTAAGCTATGATAATAGCGCATACTAAATATGGTTTCAGTTATCGGACATATTGTTTTTATATCATGTATAATCGGTCATGTCACCACTAGTATTGTTAGACGTGAACAAAGTCATGCTAGTCCAGCTTGTAATAATATATAAGAAGAATTTAACTGATACAATAAATAATAAAAAATATCTTCAGAAATTCTACTAACTACGACTTAAACAGTGATCTACCCTCAAATTCCAATAAATGAATCAATCAATATTCCCAACAGGAAATTGTTGATAGCTCGGGTATATTCCGAGAGATAATAAAAACAAATTTCCCGGATTTCTTAGAAATATTTAAATCGTAATACATTTCGAGATTGAAATATGTTTTCGGTTTTTTTTATGAAGTCGCAAAAACATCTTTAATTAGATTCTTCTTAAAAATCTCTCGATAACATTCCGTTTCTTAGGAATGTTTGAAATAGACTCCCATCAATTATGATCCTTAGCTTTGTTGACTTTTATGAGGAAAATAAAGTTTATTCTCATGAAAAGGAAAAAAATAAAGTAATAGCAACTAGATTTTTATTCAATTTATTTTTGTAGCTCGGTTAACTTAATATATATCCAAGCACTTAAATAAACAAGTTTATAAATAACAAATTAAAGACAAACTACATTAGAAATGTCACAGACCAGTGCTACGAGTATTCAAGATAATAAAAGATACAACTCTCTTGTTACAGATACCACAAACCACTTTCGCGATGGACCAACAACAGTCTCCAAAAACACAATGAAGACATGACTTCCACGTTCACTCCAACACCTCACCTGTACCCATCAAAACGGCCGCCCGAACATCCTGACCATGTCACCAACAAGACTAAAGATCCCAGCGACTTTATGATGCTAGTGGACGACTTCAGCGATTACTTCTACGGTAACGCAAGTCACGATCCGTTCAGTGGACACAACGAGACTTTAGAAGCACTGAACGATGTCTACACCAATTGCACTTTTAATGGAACTTTTAACATCACCTGCTTCGGGAAAAGCGATTCGATACCGCAGTACAATTTGTGGGGGCTGTTTCTACTGATATTCCCTTTCTTCACGTTATTCGGTAATGTGTTAGTGATAATGAGTGTTGTGAGAGAGAGGACATTGCAAACGGTGACTAATTACTTTATCGTGAGCTTGGCGGTCGCTGATCTGTTGGTAGCGGTGGTGGTGATGCCATTCGGAGTCTATTATCTGGTGAGTTTAGTGATAGAATAAGTAGTAAGGCCGAGAAATTGACGAGTATATTATTATGTATTTATTTTTTATCTTAGTATGAGGTAAGCTTTCAAGATTTTTACTCTAAATATATCCATACTTATATAAAATCTTTTCTTAGAAGCTCCTAGAAGACTGGTTCCCAATGTTTTGGACAAAGACAAGGGGATAGGTGAAACTAGCCTTAAATATTTGACCTATTTTAAAAGTCTTTGGGGTTCAGGACTTATTCTTATATTTTAATGAGACACCTTAGTATTTTATTACACAGACTCCATTCAACTACCGGACGAAAAAAAGGGATCAAAATCAAAATCTATTGACTACCAAATCTGTGTTTTTATTTCCAACTAATGTAGTAAAGTATTAAGTACAATATCATTAATTATGGTGATCGCTCTCAGTGTCATGGACAAATGCGTACCGGACTGTGTTACCCCGTGTTCTAGACTAACATTAGTCTAATCAAAACCAGATTAGGACTGTCTGACATAACTAACGATCTTTTATGCCTAGAAATTTTAGCTAAGTATGGAGATACTACCACATACACTCTACGTATATTAGTTGATCTTTAACGTAAAAAATACTAAGCAGATTTAGCTGGAATTTAACTTAAAGGTATATGAGGATCTATTAACATTATATGTAAGACAATTTATTAGTCAGGTAGGTAATGCTTGCACCGTGCAAAGCTAATGAAGTTTCATCTTTGCTTGATTTTTAGTTATATGCATTATAACAAAGTAAAATTATAAATTATCTAAATTTACTCATTTATTACCTCTAAGGTGGAACTAAGTTCTCCGGGTCAACTATTCTTCTATACTAATATTATAAAGATATAAATATTTGTATGTTTGATAAATTGTAAGGGGTAATCTCGGGATCTACTGAACCGATTTTAAAAATTCTTTCACCACGATAGAAAGGCACATTATTGCTGAGTGTCATAGGCTATATAAAAAACTGAAAAGCATAATTAACATTATGCCTGACGAAGTGGGCACGGGTCAGCTTGTAAAAAAAAGTAAAAATCTAGCCTTTCCTTCACGTAATATTCAACCGTGCAAATGTATATCGCTTCACTGAAATTAGATTCAAGTGTGTTTTTCCTTTTATCTACTGGAGGCCGAAGAGGCCTAGTGTGAAGGGCCTCTTCAGTTCGGACCTTTTACACTTTACTCTATGGCATTTTATTAGTAAATTCATGGTTTGAGAACACAAACTGACCTATTCATTACGATTATTATTATATGCTAGCTGTGCCCCGCGGTTTTACCCACGTTGTTCCCATTCCCGGAACAATACCGGGATGCAAAGAATACTACACACATATTAATCCAGGTTATCCTACTACCTACATACCAAATTTCAACAATAACAAACATACATCCATACATACATTGTCACAAACTTTCACATTTATAATATTATTAGGCTTCCATAACATATTTCATAACATAAAAACACGTGGATATAGGTATATATACTTTTTTATCCAATCAAAAACGTAAAATTTTCATAGTATTGTATTTCATTCCAAAACATATGAATCGCTTTTAAGAATAAGTTATAAAATCGTTATTAACAGCTCCAATGCGTTCAGAGGGAATATTAAAAAGCAAGTGAGCTTTATATGAAATATAGTAGAAACGTGACGTGATGCAATTGTGCGCCATCTGTCATCATTTGAGAATGCTCCCCGTTTTAAAGGGAGTGTCGAGTTGGAAGTCTCTATTGACGGCTTTGAACCGGTTTCTAATACGTGAAACATCAAAATACATCAATTTTATTATGAGGCGCTTCAAAGTCAAATATATATTTCAACTAGGCTACATAATAAATAAATAATAAATATTTTCAGGACATTTATACACAATGCCATCTAGTTCCAAGTTAAGCCGAAGCTTGTGTTATGGCAACTAGATAACGGAATAAATTACATATACATACTTTTCTTTTGTAAATAATACATACAATACATAGCAACACCCAGACCGAAGAAAAATACAAATGTAAATTACAAATATATTTTTCCGATATGGGAATCGTACCCACGACCCTTCGCGTAGAAAGCAGTTGTGTTACCACTGCGCCAAGCGGTCGTCGCAATCTATCATGGGGAGTCCTCAGAGGAGTTATTCGGTTTGATACCTGCCGCTGATTTCCACCACCGCACTGCACGCCACAAGTTACAATACCATCCTTAACACCTTGACAGCTGGCAGTCAAGCACAGTGCAAGCACAAGCACAGTTTGCCACGCACGACCATATTGTGGAATCAGCTTCCTCATGCAGCGTTCCCGAACACATAAGACTTAGGAATCTTAAAAAAAGAGCGTCACTTTTCTTAAAAGGCTGGCAACACAGTTGTGATATCACGAGTGCTCATGGGCGGCGCTGATCACTTTCCATCAGATGACACGCCTGCTCGTTTGCTCCCTCTTATATAAAAACAATGCGAGTATATTACGAAACATTGCATCGGTTATAAAAGCAGTGTCAACTGAGAAAAACCGGAAAGAAACTCTCAGTATTTTTCAATCACAGTCCACAGAGCGTATTATGACATTTAGATCAATGTCAAATTAAAGAAAAACAGTTTTTAATTTTCTGGCACTGCACATGTAATTAACACGCATCCAGCGAAAGCACTACTTAGTACTTTTGAGAGTTCTCTATACATGAATGAAGAAAAATTTAGTTAAAATATTCAACATTAAGCATTATTCCGCATTATGCTATAATTGAAAAACTAGGTCTGTTGCTCTTTTAAAATAAATGGTATAAATAGTAATTAATGTATATAACTGGTTCTTCTGCAGACACTGCTTTGCAAATAAGTGGTATATCATTGTTGTGAAATACCACGAAGATTCATAAGTGTTACTAACACGAGTTAAAAAAAAATAATGAAGAAATAAACGAATTATTTACCAATTAAATAACAATGTGTAACAGTAGCCAACATCGTAAGCTTTATTACCACAAAAGAATTCAATGAAGCTTGAAATTTTTACGACGCAGTGATCAAGTTTATTCTTCAGCTCGGCGAGATGCTATCTGACTCCGACGACATTTCTGTTCCAACTTGGCGTTCGTCCAATTGTTCAATTTTCAATGATCTGTGCCGGCTTTTAAAGATTTCACCAATAACAAATAGTTTGGAAGGATGTGGTTACAAAGCTTGTTTTACGTTAGGATACAACTGAGGATATGAGAACATGAGGTAGATTTGTTTTATTTGATGCTGTTTGATTGTAACGATCACCTCCACCCACGAAACTGTACTTTTTTATATAGTCCTAGTTTTCCAATTAAAACGCATTATGCTGCATAATGCCTAATGTCACATGTTTCAACGACAGTACCGTTTCGTACAATCCAGCACTCAAGCACACTATGTAAGTTCTCATAAAAATGGGAAAAGAAGAAGGGAGAGGAAAGGTGGAAATAGGGGTGAAATATCTTTTATTATACTTATGAATTTTTAATTTTATAAGCAAATGAATTACGTCATCAGAGACGATAAATAAAATATTAAATTAAACACATTTTGAAACTTCAAAAAGTAACAATGAAGACGTGTTTTTTTATTAATAATAATAAAAAGAAAATTTCAATACATAAATCTGCTGTAATGGTTTCTATTTCAATCTTTTCTTGTAATAATTTAGGTATTAAAATACGAACAAAGGCTGTTACTTGATGGATGAATTAAACTTACAAGGAATTTAAATTTAAGTTTCCCAAGTTATACATAAGTTAAACGGTTTTGTAATATTTAAGTACTCGCTTAATACTTAATACTAATATTTTTATTGCGAAACAAGTTTGCTGCGAACAACTGGCACTAAGAGCTTCGAAGACAGGAGCTAACGTTAAAAAACAGGAAAATTATTACGTTGGAAACGGAACACTATGGGGGTTTCGTACCGTATTTTGATTTTGACTTTGACTTTGACTTCAAATTAAAAAGCAAAAAATTCATTTACTTCGCACAAAGTAAAACGTATTCTCATTTAATATATAGATATTATAGTTTTTTCAGTCAGTAGGTAGTAAGAGGATTTCCCCCCGTCAAAAAAAAAAAGAAAAAGGTAGGTACAAATTAAATGGTGTTGATCTTAGGGTGGGTGAATAATAATAATAATAATAAATATATAAATACACCTATATACAATACAATTTCGAACTAAAAATCAGTTTTACTAAGCACTGACATGTAAATTATAAAATAATTGAATCGTTTTGGTATAATAAATCATTTATTCACCGTTCGGAAGGCTGTGTCTGCAGAACTGGCAAGATACTCTATAGTCTCAGCCAAAATTGACTTACATTTTCAGCCACACACTAACCCACACGACCCTACGATCCGACAAGTACGACTATATTTTATTACAAATATTTTACGGTTTCGGGAAATTGATGTATCTATTAAAAGTTTATGATTTTCCCTTGAATCGCTCTCATTGGCTGTAAAGCCTGTCATGCGTGTTCCGAAATTGTGTACAGTCAATTTTTATTGCTAATATCTTATTTTCGCAGCGATGCTTTTATGGTTTGCAGCTTCGGTTTGTAAAATAATTTAGGTGAACTGGAAAGATATGGGCATGCGGATAAATTGTACTGTTATCTGATTTATGGACTTCAAAATCAGCGGTGTTTCGTACGTTTAAAATTGATATTAATAACTTTTGTCTTTAGTTTTTGATCTAATTATTATTTATGATCAGTAAAAATTACGTTTTTATTTGGCACCACTGAGCGCTAACCATAGATTATATAATTTACCTTATTACAACAAATATTATTGATAAGTAATTTTGTGAAAATCTATGCGTTTATGGCGTTATGGAGGACAGTCTCTTTCAAAGAGATAAGAAAGCTACATTTGGTTATTAAAACTGTGTTGACCCTTTATATAAAATTTAAGGACCAAGGACTTTTAGTTTCATTGTTACTATTAGCAACTTTTGGGTGTACAGTTCTGTATGTTGTATAGATAGGTCTTAATTTTCCACCTCAAAACACAAGATTAACAAACAACATTTTAGAGCCGGTTTTGTTTGAACGGACATTGTTCTCATTTTGTTATAGGTATTTATTTATTAAGTACTTTGACAATAATCATATGAACTAATACAGAACCCCAAAGTGTGTCTAGTGATTCCGAGTAGGTGGAAAATCTATTGGTTATCACAATATACATACACCCAAATAACAATTATTAAACTACTAAATAGACCTGAATACTTTTTGGTTCAAGATAGGCCATGAAGTACCAAGAGTTTCACTTCATTCGTGGAAGAATCTACGAAGGTGCCAATAATTACAACCTGGTGGGGCAGATCTCATTTGGTTGGCAAACCAAAACCTTTTGACCTGTGAAAACATTGAGACCTGTCCTGAAGACCGATATCCTATGAAGAATACCCTACCACAATAGAGGGTTTCCCTAAATGTTTAAAAGTCGAACCTATTCTGTATAACCTAAATTCTTACCTGGATACTTACCAGATACAAAATAATTAAGTAAATTGAAAATATACATCTCAAAAGCTCCAAAATACACAGTAAACGATTCACAACAAAATAAACGTCTGAAAATAGAATGGGATTTTTTCCACAAAACCCGTTTTGTCAATATTTTGAATTGCAAAAATTTCGTACAGTAAGTATGGGGTGGATATTTATTGAGGTCGGTCTGTAAAATATGTGTACGTTTTGTATAATCGGCATTTTTCTCGTATGTAGGAGGGTAGAGCGTTGGTTGTGTGATAGATTTTTTATGGTGGGTTATGGGAATAGTCCCAATGGTAATACATCACATATGAACATACGTTGGTGGTCTATCATTACAAGAAAGATGAAGCAGGGTGAGAAAGGAACATGGTAGTCTATCGCTTCCTTAGTCATGATTTCTCACCTTAAAAGATTTTGATTTTATGTAGCATCATTGCCCAATAAGTTTTCCCGCTGTAAAAATATTAATTTTGTAATGTTAAATGTAATGTAAAAAATATGAATTTTGAATAAAAATTCTTCCTGTATTTGAAGCAAATTAACCTTGAAGTACTTAAGTATTTTTGGAGTATAACTTACTATTTATATAATATAATAAAAAATTATAGGAGTAAAACTTACTATTTATATAATACTAGCTGTGTCCCGCGGTTTTACCCGCGTAGTTCCCGTTCCCGGGGCAATACCGGGATGTAAGCTATCTTTTAAGTTGGATCAAATTGCACATGGTGTGCGAATTTTATTATAATCGGTTAAGTGGTTTAGGAGTCCATTGAGGACAAACATTGTGACACGAGATGTTTATATATTAAGATAATAAATGGTAAGTTTTATTCCTATAATTTTGGCTGTAATTTTAATTTCCAATTCTAAGGTGACATTATTGACAGTAAATCATTTTTATTATTATTAGTAAATACTATAATGAAATTGACGCCTCCGTCATTAGCCGCATACTAGAATTGATAGGCATCTGAATAATTTTTATCTGTTTAAACGAATGGAACGTATATTAATTCTCTTTTAAGCTTTGCGTGTGAAAAATTCACATGGAATTTTAAAGTTTTATCTACAGCGTATTATTTAAAAATATATTAAAAATATAAAAATATTTTTTAAAGTTGTATACAGCATTCAATTGCGAATGAAATGATCTAGATTGCTTGTATATTGTTCCGGACTTGGTAGGCTTTTAAATGAGTTGTTTTTATATTTATTTATTTTTTAAAATTTCTTTTATTATGGCGAGCTAATGGGATGCTGTCTGATGGTACTCTTTAAGCCGGATTATTATTACTTTTAGAAATATATTACCTAGAATCGTAATATGAGGACGCAAAGTTACGTCATTTCAAAGTAGACAATTTTGTCTAGTTACACAGATCGCCGCCGCACCATTGCTCAAAAATTCGTATTTTTTTTTCGTAGATTTCAATTTTATCACATTTGTAGAGTATTTTTTTTATACCAGTGGGATCATGTGCTCATCAATGACTATTATAACATTATGTTATCACCCACATATATAATACAGTTTTGGATTCACTTACGTCTGACCGATTATTAAGGGACTATCAGTCTTTTTTTTTATATAATAGGGGGCAAACGAACTGGCGCGTCACCTGATGGAAAGTGATCAGCGCCGCCCATGAGCACTCGTGATGTCACGAGTGTGTTGCCGGCCTTTTAAAAGTCTATGCGTTATACGTCTATGTAATTTTATACGTATGTTTTTTATATAAAAATAATGAGTAACAATCATTTTTGAACAGTTTAAAAAGCATGGCGTCTTTGAAAACGTCAAATCATTTTCTTTACAATTTCGTAGTAATTTCCGAAGAAAGGGACACCGTGGGAGTTCGCGAGGGGTTTTATTGCCTCTTAACAATAATAGGCACGGATCTTTCCTGGTATAGATGACGACCGCCTGACGCAGTGGCAGCGCAACTGCTTTCTGCACGAAGGGTCGTGGGTTCGATCCCCATACTAGAAAAATATATTGGAAAATGCCAGTTGTATTTTATGGAGTCTGGATATGGCTATGTATTGTATTGAAATCGGTTGAGTAGTATAGGTGTGGAGCATAAAAGACAGACAGACAAACTTTCACATTTATGGTTTGGACGTCTTAGCTCTAATAATATGTTAATCATAATTTTTAATCACAATGTCTAACAGTTCTGAAAAATAACTTCAGAAAAAATATGGAAATTTAAAAATGCCACATCCATGAACACGTTATTCCATGTATTCCTTTTATATTTCAAGAGACGTGAAACGACTTAACAAATAGCCGTATTCTCACAACGATAAGAAAAAGCTGTCTAAAGAGAAAAGAAATGCATTAAACTTATTAAAGCATTCGCAGGCAGGCTTCCTATCGTGAGGGAAATCGTTCCGCTGAGTGAGAACACAATGGATGCGGCATTTTATAAAAAGCTGTAGAATTAGATTTTTATTTAAAGATATTAAATTTATTCAAAAATATATAGATAATTATAATATATTTATTTTTATAAAAGCATCTGTGTTGTAGAGTAACTGAATTTAAGTTTAATATGTTTTCAATTAAACATTGTGCATCGAATTCAAAAGATTTCTTTAGCGACTTTATAACAAGCCTTTTTGTGACTTTCCCAATTCTTAGATCTGTGTTATTTATTATAAATTTTGTCCAACGATTTAAGCATAAATGCGTAACAGACAGACAGAGTTAACTTCGTATTCTTAATAAAAACAAAATTATCATAATGATAAATACCCTACTGTTGTGAGCTATACTATTCTAAAGTTTCATTAAAAATAGCTATTTTCTTTATCCATAGTGTTGTCTGTATAGTCTACTAATACTAGAACGAATACTACTACGAGTAATCTAAAAAGCGAAAGTTTGTGAATATGTATGTACGTACTAGCTGACACGTGCCCACTTCATTGGGCATAAGGTTAATAATCCTTTTTGATTTTGTAACTTAAATATATAACCTCACCACCTAGACAGCTGGCAGTCAAGCACAGTGCG
>JADANM010005719.1:532156-542774 GCA_026213755.1 Eurema hecabe
ACTCGTATTTACTTTCTTAGTTTAAAATTTTTAATAGGCAGGTATTTTAAAACTTGCTTTTAAAATTACGAGTAGGTACTTAAATCTCGCGACAAGCTTTTAAAACATATAAATTGTGTCAAATATGTTGAATTTGAAATGTTATAAGTTGACAGTAAAGTTATAGTGTAAAAGTTTATATTTTTCTTTTTAGCGCATTTAAATAAAAGCTTGTTTTTAAAGATTTTTTTACCTTAATTTATTATTGTAATAACTATTGTTAATCCGCTCCTTAATAAACCTTAACCTTAAAAATTTAAGTAACACTAAAATACGTTTTTATAATTAAATAAAAATACATGATAAGAATGGTTTCATCGGATGGTACAGCAAAATAACAACTATCTATAAAATAAACTCTTGAAAAACTAACTTATCATGTTACAACAAACAAAACACGAAGGCTTACTGCGTTCCTTTTGAAAAGTTAAACGCAGTGGACTTTATTTGTATTTATGGCCCAAAAAACAACCCAAAATAATGTGTATCGATGGAATAAATGACGAATTTAATTATGTAAAAAAGCATGTCCCTGTGTACTGAAATCGTCTTTAACCTAATTTCAAAATAGATAATAGGCCTTAATCTACCTTTTACAATACAAGAAACAGTGACGACATATTTCAATAAAGATTACCAAAGCTTTTTTAAGATGTCCGTTCCAAACGTCCTCCTAAAATCTCTAGAAATACTGCAACACGTTTCGGAGTTAACGGTTTTTTGATAGCTCCATTAGGACCCAGGGTAATTGGATTCCCCTTAGTGAGGATTTTGGAATACTCAGGTGGGGCAGCCGTTAAGAAAGGTATGCTTTTATTTTAAAGACTCCTGTAGTGTGCTGCGATCCTAGTACTAAAATTTGGAATGGCCGTACAAACTACAAGTTAAAGTTTTTTTTATATCTTTATTATTTATAATATAAAAAAAATATTCAATTACTGTTGGGTCTGTTGATTGCTTACTAATCTTACTGTGTTTAATTCGATAAAATAAATATAGCTTCTGACACCCTGGCTTTTATTTAACAACACACTTCTTTATTTAAAAAATGCAAATCTTAAATATAAACCCTTTTATAAAAGATACTAGGCGCCCAACACTTTGCAGGAGCCTTTGCCAAGACTTAGAAACTGCTTAGAATAATATTTCCTATGTAAACAATCTTAAACATAGAACAATATTTAGTACTTAAGTCATTAGTAGCCATCATAGTTATAATTTTTGTCTTTACTCGGTCGCTGTGAGTATAATATCGGAATAAATTCCATTTGATGGAAGCAATCATCGATCTACCACATCTGTGCGTGCTTGAAATATCGCCTGATGATTCCAGTAATGGCTTTGTAATAGCCAAATATTTATTGTATCCAAAATGAATTACTTTCGTTTTATAGGAGAAACATTGTTTAGTCCTGACTCCTATTATAACTGTAGATTATAGAACTCACTATAATACACAATATAATGTTTTTTTTGCTTAGGTATTTCATTCAAGTAGAAAAACAGTGTTTTATGCTCTTATAATTAGGCTAGGAGCTTTATTATTTATTATTTCAATGTTAAGTGTTTATTGTAACCAATCAGCTTTAATAAAAGCTTCTATTTATACCAACAATGGTAATTATACCTATACATCGTAGATTCAAAAAAGTATGTACAAATTTTGAGGGTCAATAACACTTATAGCAGCCGGGAGATGCGTTATTTAAGTAACTTTAATCTATTCACGTATTATCATAATATCTCTGTGAGCAAGGACCATAAAAGAATATAAAATAAACAAAAAGTCGGAACGCCTTTAGACTATATACATTTAAATAAGACTTTAGGTTAGAGTGAGAGGGAATGAGCTTGATTGTTGCTGCGAAAGAGAAGCCAGAGAAATGGAGCCGTAACGCGCTACGTAACGCGTCAACTATAGCGTAACCAAGCGCTCAAACATTAGAATTTCACACTTCTAGATATTTCTAATTTAAATTTATTTCTACTTTAAAAATAATTAAAAAATAAAAATATTTGATTGTACGTTAGCTTCGGAATTACTGGACCGATTTGAATATTTTTCTCACCGTTGTTTAGCTACAATATTACCCTACTATTAAATAATATACGCTATTAAAGTACTTGGGAGGAGCTAGTCAAAATATTTTGGTTTAACTGTATAAGTAGCGTCACGAATCTTTAGCTCTGAACGTCCTGAAACCTGCGCAGAAGTCAAAAATAAGGTATCGATGGGAGGGCGCGGTGTGCAGGGCGCGTGATTGTCGGGTGCGCGAGCGTTGATTGGTTGTTAGTTTGGCGGCTATTTTCGTCAATCGCTAAACATAAACGACGCGTACTATACAAATAAACTCCTCTTCGGTAGATCACGTTAAAGTGACAATGACGAATGGCGCCATTTTGATTGATGTGCAAATGTCACATACGCAACTCGTATGTATTTATTACTTACTAGCTGCTGCCCGCGACTTCGTCCGGACTTTCATATAAACCTTGACCCCCCACTTCCCCCTTTTTAACCCTTTTTTCCAGTTAAAAAGTAGCCTGTGTTCTTTTTCAGGCTCTAGACCACCTGTGTACCAAATCTGTGAACCGTTCTAATCGGTTCAGTAGTTTTAGCGGACAGACAGACAGAGTTACTTTCGCATATATAATATTAGTATGGACTGCCTGACACGACTGCGTTAACGGTGTAACTATCCTACTTAACCTTAACCACGTACCCCCTTTTTTCTACTTAAGAACCATTCTAACACTTTAAGAAATAAAAAAACGTTATCAAAATCGGTTCAGCGGTTATCAAGTTATTTTGTATTATATGTAATACCATACAAACTTTCATCTACCCGTATATTTCTTTAGTAAGAATAAAATAAGTTAAACAACTTACGCTGTCGGTAATATATTAATCTATACTAATATATAAAGCTGAAGAGTTTGTTTGTTTGTTTGTTTGAACGCGCTAATCTCAGGAATAGACGATTTATCGAGGAAGGCTTTAGGCTACATAACATCACGCTGCGACTAATAGGAGCAAAGATATAATTGAAAAAGAAATCGACGGGGAAGAAGTCGCGAGCAACAGCTAGTTATTTTATAAACTACAGAAACATTCGTACAAGAATCAAAGTATATAAATGTCAAATTAAGTAGATCAAACACAAACACACACACACACACACATAAACAAATTAAAAATAAACATAATAATAATAATATATTCCTTACTCCAAACAATTCAATCGTTCTCATTCAAAATAACCATAACAATTTAAACGTAGGTAAATTCGTAAACTCTTAAATTAAAAACCACATTTTCCTTTCTTTCTTTCTTATATATTATGGCATTAGCGTTTAGCTTTTTGCCAATGTCAAGTAAAATCGTCATCAAGACAGTAGTCGTCTTTAGTAGAGTCAGTCAGTCGTTTCGTTCTGCCCTTCGTAAAGTGATAGTGAGCTTTACGAAGAACCTCGACGAATCTTGGAGCAATCGGAACGGCGCTACTAAGCGCTCTCAAATGAATTCTTCATTTCTTGGACACTTATTAGCTAGTTTACTGCATGATACACTATCACAATCATACATTAAATCACTTTATGCACCAAAAAAGGAATATTCAATCGAGATTACATATAGACGCCGCACGATTCCCGCCAAAAAACTCCACATTTTCCTTAAACATTAAATTAATAATAAGGTCGTAATAAATTTTATTTTTCTTTCTGTTTAATTAAAAGGGCCATCTGGCTCCAGCGAACTGCTTTGCGTGTTTTTTAATTTTTCCTATTTTGCGTTTCGTGACGAAAAATTATAAGTTATTAAGTCTGAGCACGTTCAAAGGGTTCTAATTTGGAATTGACATGTTTGCACCCTTATAAATAACCTTTAAATTAATTTATAAATAAATTTAACTGAATATAATTTCCTATATTATTTTATTATTAAGCTTGGCGCAGTGGTAGCACACAACTGCTTTCTGCGCGAAGGGTCGTTGGGTTCGATCCCCACACCGGAAAAATATATTTGTAATTTACATTTGTATTTTTCTGGGGTCTGAGTGCTGCTATGTATTGTATGTATGTATTTACAAAAGAAAAGTATGTATATGTAATTTATTCCGTTATCTAGTTGCCATAACACAAGCTTCTGCTTAGCTTGGAACTAGATGGCGCTGTGTATAACTGTCCTGAAAATATTTATTTAAATATTTTATTTATGTTGCAAAGGTTATTTATGGCAGGTCAATGATTAGTATATTAAATAGATACGTTATAAGCGCAAAATTTTGAAGACGCAAAAATATCCTAATTAGGACGTTTTACATTTAAGTGCTTGGTTGCCGGTGCATTCACGCGCAACTGACAAAACTATCTCCTTCTTTCTTGTTGGTTTTATCATTTATCTCTTTTCTATCGTTTTGACTTGTCACACTTTTTCGGTTAATTTCTATGTTTATAAGTTATAACATAATATTTAATATCATTGTGGCAGGTTTTAATATTTTAAATTATTAGTTTACAGAGGATAATCATCATTACGTATTTAAATTATAGTTTTAAAATTTTTCTCGTTATTCTAATATGTATTACAAAAACTGAAATAAATTATGATTATGATACATTAAACAAGCTTCAAATTTCGTTAAACGGATAATATTATTTCAGGACGCATTTATTTTACCTAAAATAATAGACAATAGGTAATACAAAACCTCTTTCTAGATAAGAAAAATATACTTCGTATAACGAATATTATATTCTCCAAATAAATATTGTAGAACATTATTCTTTATTATCTGCGGCATAAGACACATTATCTAATAAAACCGCGCAATTTGAATTTAAATTTAGAACACGTTCGATTGTTAATTTCAAATTGACGACACGTGTGTAACGCACGAACTAACCGCGCGAAATTGCGTTCTTTTTTTAAAATTTGATGTTGGTTTTTTTTCTTTTCTAAAGTTGCGATGCCAGTGATCAATGAATTTTAATGTTTTAAAATAATACTTTTTCTTGAAGGTATCGTGTGAAGTTTTTTTTTCTATTGTGCTTTATTTTCTTAATATTTGATTTTAGGAGTGTTATATTTAGATTCTAATGCCGGAATACTGGAACGAACTTAAATTTAAGTTCAACTTAAACCGGTCCGATTTGACAGTTCGCCATACAATTCTGTCAAAATTACGAGACTTAAGACGTGCTTAAATTTAATTTGCGTATGAGTATCTGGCCGTAAGTCAGATAAAAGATCAATAATTGAAGAAAAAGAGAAATGCTGAGTAAAGTAAAATAATCAAGATTTTCATTTCGTCAAAAATATAATATGGAAAATATCTGATGCCCATAAAATATCCAGGGGACTTATGTACCCTAACGCGACCCGGCAATCCATCAAATGTTAACACCTTCACTGCTTTGGGACTGTTGAGACCATGGTGATAAAAATATGTTATTAATGTGTAAGTTTGTGTGTATTCTTACGCATAAAACTAGTAAACGGTTTTGGATAAAGCTTTGCTTCATAATGTTAATTTTAATATTATTAGGCATGTACAAAAATCATCCTCGAGAATATGTACTTTATATATAATAGAAAAATTCTTTAAATACTTAAGCAAATTTAATAAAAAATAATGTTATAATACCTCAATGTCATTTAGTTAATATAATTAAATATAATCTAAGATCTGGTCTAAGTCTCTTTATTTATAGATATGGATAAATATTTGTATCTTGAACCGTTTTCGCAGCGCACGCAAAGGAAGTCCTCAAATATGAATAATTTTCCCCGTTTTTTTCCATATTTTCCATTATATCTTCGCTCTTATTAGTCGCAGCGTGATGTTATGTAGCCTAAAGCCTTCCTCGATAAATGGTCAATTCAATAAAAAAAGAATTTTTCAATTCGAACCAGTAGATCCTGAGATTAGTGCGTTCAAACAAACAAACTCTTCAGCTTTATATATTAGTATAGATAACATCAGCCGTAGAAATTTAATGACCTAGTATTGTATATAATCATAATTATTTTAATTCTGTTTGCTTGATTCAATCCCTTAATTAATTTAAAGTACTTATATTATGCTTTAAATATTTATTTTACAACAAATTTCGCATCCTTTGCAAACACGTGGGCTATTTTGGTGATCTGCCAACACGAGCTGAAAAGGGTTCATTGCATTGGGTCAGATCCTAGACGTACGAGTATAACACTTGGCTCACGAGAGTTTCTCTGTGCCAAATTATCGGTAGATATGACATTCTTTTAAGTTTATATTTGAACAAGCTTTGGCCGGTGGTTCTAGCTGAGTTATCGACTCGATTCCTGTTGCGTTATTGCAATAATACTTTCCCAAACAATTTTACATTTAATTTATGTGTGACACATTGTCATCCAAATTGGTTAAGCGTTTCGAGACTTTTTTTAATAAATATATCCTCTTTATATAAATAAAATAAAAAAGATTTTAATTCTAAAGCAATACAATAGTTATGTTAAAACCAAATAAATTAAATTTGGACTTTATGAAAAACTAGCTGTGCCCTGCGGTTTTACCCTTATAGTTCCTTTCTCGGGACAATAACTGGAAATAATGTATCCTATTTATTAATCCAGGGTATCACCTATCTCCATACCAAATTTTAACTTAATCGGTACATACATTCTCGCAAACTTTCGCATTCATATTCTTAGTATTAATAGTAACTAGATGTTGCCCGCGACTCCGTCCGCGTTTACTTTCATTAAAAAAATTATTCCCCTGGAAACTGGATAAAAAGTATCCTTTGTCCTTCTCCAGGTTCTAAACTACATCCCCACAAATTTTCAGCCAAATCAGTTGAGCCGTTATCAAGTTATAAGTGAAGTAACTAACACGACTTTCTTTTATATATATAGACTAGCTGTTACCCGCGACTCCGTCCGCGTGGAATTTTATATCAACTTTGAACCCCTTTTTTCCAGTTAAAAAGTAGCCTATGTTTTTTCTCAGGCTCTAGACCATCTGTGTACCAAATTTCATTACAATCGGTTCAGTAGTTTTGGCGTGAAAGCGTAACAGACAGACAGACAGACAGAGTTACTTTCGCATTTATAATATTAGTATGGATTAATTAGTAGCTTAAAAGGATATCCGTTTTTCTTAATACTAATTCTCCCCTTTATAATGTTAGCTAAATGTAAAATAAAATGTTACAGGGTCGCAATGACACTTGTTAACATCAATTCGAATCGCTGCGAGCGTTGACAGGGTTATATTACTATTTATAGCGACGGAAGAGGGAATAAAAATTTGTTACGGGTTCGATCGGGAATCGGAAGGAATATTTGACTTGTTCAGTTTGTAGGTAAAGCAAGCATTACATCCTACAGATCTAGGGTAGATTTTAGAAGGAATTTTAATTTTTTGATATTTTTTTACGGTTTATGATGACCGCTTAGTGTGTAGGCAAAGGGTCGCGGGCTCGATTTCCAAACTGGAACAATATATGTGTATATGTTAGTTGGTGTTGCTATGTATTTTGATAATTAAAATATATAAGTTGCCATAACACAATCTATGCTTAGCGTGAGACTAGATGGTGCTGTAATTAAATAAGTATTCTGAAATTTAATTATTTATTCTATTTATAATAAATTAAGTGACAAGATATTTTTTAAGTTTTAAAATATTCAAAGGGTTAATTTATAGTACCTTTAACGGTTATATAGAAGACAAAATGCCTTGGTATAGTTTTGCTTCACACTCAAGTCAGTGACCCTTTTATGCATTAAGATTTAAACGGTTGATTTTGTTAAGTAAGGTAACACAAATGCTTTCTGCACGAAGGGTCGTGGGTTCGATCCCCACACCGGAAAATATATTTGTAATTTACATTTGTGTTTTTCTGGGGTTGGAGTGTTGCTATGTATTGTATGTATGTATTTACAAAAGAAAAGTATGTACATGTAATTTATTCCGTTATCTAGTTGCCATAACACAAGCTTCGGCTTAGCTTGGAACTAGATGGCGCTGTGTATAAATGTCCTGAAAATAATTATTTATTTATTATTATTAATTACTATTATTTCTTGACGATTCTCCTCCGTAGAATCCTTCTCAATCGCTGGTACATAATAATCCTACTTCTTCTAATACTATAAATGTGAAAGTTTTTGACTATAATATATGGATGTTTGTTGGTTATTCTTTCACACAAAAATGTCTGGACCGATTTAGTTGAAATTTGGTATCTAGATAGGTGATACCCTGGATTAACATATAACATACTTTGTATCCCGGTATTGCCCCGGGAACGGGAACAACGCGGGTAAAACCGCTAGTCATACATAATTAAAAAGACCCGATCCCACATGTAACAATAAAACAATGTACGACTTCTATGTTATATTAAAAATAGGGATTGTATTACAAGATTAGAAACTATGAACAGTCATAAAGAAAGGTATAAAGTTTACGATTCTCAGCAGGTGGGAGATGTGCGGGCGGGTTTTATGACCTAAGTGTTTAGATAGCCGTAAAATGTGTACTAGCTTTTAGCCAGGTATTCTCTAGCAAAAAGGTATGCTTCTTAAGATGTTAGAATTAGGATGAATTTTATTAAAATCGATTCAGTAGTATGGGAGTAGTAAAGCAACTCTAAAAGGTACGCTACTTAAGATGTTGGCTTGAGGATTAATTTTATCAAAATCGGATCAGTAGTTTGGGAGTATTATGTGTTCAAGGAAGCCGAATGAAGAAGGATTCCAGGTAGCAAAAAGTTTCTACAAAAACGCATTTAGCCCATTGAAATGTTACAATTTTAGGACCCAATTTTGCATTTTATTTATTTATTTATTTACAAAAAGAACGACACATAAATAAAATTTACTATCCAAACAAGATTTATAAAAAAGACACAGCAGTCTAATTAATTATTTCATCCATTGTTCATCTCACAAAACTTCAAACATTCCGACATAAGAAATCGTCTCGCTCGCAAACACGTCACACTCTGGTTTTGAATCCAGGAAACAGATTAAAAATTTCAAAATGCGTGAAACCGGCGAATTAGCTCTACTTATAAGTAGCGTCACGAATCTTTAGCGCTGAACGAAACCTGCGCAGAAGTCAAAAATAAAGTATCGAGGGGACGGAACGGCGCGCGGGGCGCGTGATCGTCGGGTGCGCGAGCGTTGATTGGTTGTCGCAGTCGTGTTGTCTTTCTCGCACCAATACGTCCATTACGAGCGCGATTCTACCGATGCGCAGCTATTCTCGTCCAGCGCTAAACATTCGTGACGTGACCTATACTGATGTATAAATGGTAGGATGGCATTCGACTGTCGACAGCCGTAGCGTGCGGACGTGCCTCAATAGTGACATACATGTGTCAGTGTAAGGTATATTTTGTATTGCTTATTAGATTTTGCTTGCATCTTACAGCCGGTCTCATGTTTATTTACATCTCTTTTTGTTGGTTTTATCATTTATCTCTTTTCTATCGTTTTCTTGTATGTATGTGTGCTGCCGCTGCTGTACGGAACACTAGTGTCAGTTTAATTGGTGGTGTATAACATATCTTTTAAATATGATACAATAACTATTGCTATCAAATAATAAAAAAATACAAATAATAAATCTATGACTAGTAGTTTGCCTATCAAAGAATTAAAGAAAATGCCTGTTTTAACACAAATCTTGTTAGTAGATTGGTCTACTAACACAAGTTCAAAGTAACGCGATGCAACGTTATTTATAACCCAACTTAATACTTCGGACAAACTGCTGGTATTAGACTCAGGTGGTTATTGGATTTTAAACTTTATTACAATAAATTACAGTTTAGTTTTAATTAATAAAATTGTATGTATTATATCTTAAGAGAATATAGTCTTAGTTTTACTTATAGTAATCTTACAAATCATCTAAAAATATACACAAAAACCTCCATAGTGCTTATACTTATCAGGTTAACATAAAAACTACTGCACCGATTTTCATGCTGTTTTCACCAATAAATAGGCTTGTTCGCCGACTGAGTTAGGTCTAACTCAAACAGCGCGGGCCGCTTTCAAATTTATAAATTTACTTTAGTTCATATAAAAGTCTTACTTTAACTTGAGAGAGAATCAAAAACAAAACTGAATAAAAACGAAACAGCGTGGCATTTAATTAATTTAATTTAATTACCGGAGTCGTTATCGTTAAGCGGAATTTGCAAGCCGGCTACATTATACACAACCGACACCTACAAATCTTCAAGCGTCTGTTGCTACATCTTTGAGTCTTAAATACTGTTCTAGTTGATTCTAAACAACTAATGTTAGTATATGGGGATTATCTTTCATATAGTATTAGTTTATAAGATTTTTAAAGTAGATTTTTTTATTCTATTAAGTGATGACACGAGCTGGACGCCCTCCTGATGGTAAGAGAAACGCCAGCCCATAACCAATGCAGTGCTATCCAGAATTTTGCTCCGGGCAGGGTGGTTTTTCTCAAGCTCTTCTGCAAGGACTTGAATACGAAATTGCTTTGTTATTTTATTTTAAAGGTATAAGATAGAAAAATTACGCCAAGGTATTTAAATTTTT
>JADANM010005719.1:564142-593664 GCA_026213755.1 Eurema hecabe
TACATCCTTATTCCATTCACCTGTGAGCGATGCTGGCACAAATGTTTATCACCACTTTCCCTAAATATTATCTGTGGCGGAAAAAACGCGCAATAAATTCGTTTCCACATATGTTCTGGGAAATTCGCGGGAATTATTTGCGATTTGCGGAACACTGGCTAGCGAGATGAGACTTTATGTACTAGGAAATAGAGCTCGATTTTGTTTGGAATTTTAGATTGAATGTTCCCTGTTATTTATTTATGGTTTGTTGATAAAGTCGTAGACTAATCGGCAATAGAGTTGCCATTTATTATGTTGCAAATTTCCTCACGCGATTGCTTGGAGCAGCCAACATGCGAATATTAAAATTAATCTGTATCGTTAGTAGTAATGATTAGTATGAATTTTATATTTCGAAATAACAACGTTTTTTTTGTGATATTTTTGGATGCTTAACTAGTTATTTTATATATTTCAAAAGATTTTCTAATTAGAAAATTGAACGCAATATAAATTTTAGTCAAATCGTCTGTTAATATTTTACTTTTGTTTTATTTCTTATGTACCCATATAATAAACGCTAAAGCAGTCTTTCTGTCTGTTAAGTTTCTCGAGTTAACAACTGAGCCGATAATGATATAATCAGCACATAAATCATCTACGATATCAATAATTTCTCGTAACCCTTTAGGTTTTTTTTAAATGTTAGTACCTTACAAAGATTTTCATATTGTTATATTATTATAAAATAATGCTTTACAACGCAATACCATCAAAGACATTGTTCATAAAATTACTCGCCTTTAAACTGAAAAGAACCAAGTAAGTATATTAAAATAAAAGCAAGTTCTTAACAAAAAACTGAGACCGTTTTTCTTAGCGCTAAGTACTACCGGTGTCAAGCGAGAAGCGTCGTTTTCATTTTATGGAGGGACAAATGAGCTACCTGATGCTAAATAATCAACGTCTGAAAACGGCTAATGCTGAGCATTTGTGAACTTAGTTTTTGTTTTATTCTATTTATTTGGCCAATCTCATGTTCTTACAAAAGGAACAAAATATATATAATAACTCTTAAATAATACTAATAGTGTACAACATAATACATTCAAAAACAAAGTCACATTCAATATTCAATCAAAATTAAAAATTAAATTAAAATTCGTCGTATGGTTTCGTAGTTAACTTGCGGTGTCTTGCGGATTTACCCGTAATTTTCATTCAGGGCATCCTTAGTGTAAATCCAGGTTACAATCTTCACATAGATTGTAGTTCTGTTAGCTTTAAGTCAAAACCATTGGGAGGCTATTAGAAAAAGAGTAACTTACGTACAATTTTTTACGTTAATAAAATTAACTACCGACTCGCCCCGACTTCGCTCGAATATATTATACATAAACCTTCCTCTTGAATCTTTAGTATAGTAGAATATCAATACATAGTATAAAACAAAGTCGCTTTCGCTGTCTGTATGTCCTATGTATGCTTAGATCTTTAAAACTACCCAACCAATTCTCATGCGATTTTTTTAATACATAGAGTGATTCAGTAAGGTTTATGTATATTTAAAACATGCATAATATACCCGAGCAAAGCCAGGGGGAGCGCAAGTAATTTCATATATCTTCGATCGCTTGTTCTTCAATTTAATTATAAATTCATTATCTACCCTCAGCCCATCCCACAAACCCTCTGAAGATGCGGTCCAAGACCATTTTTATTCACTACTAGCTGTTGCTCGCGACTTCGTCCCCGTCGGATCTATTTCTATTATTATGGTATAGCGAGTCAATCTTAGAAGATAGACATGTACTGTCGCGGACTTTTTTTTAGATCATTTAAAGAGAAATAATTCTTTCATACATATTGTTTTTGTATCTTGAACCGTTTTCGCAGCGCACGCGAAGGAAGCCCTCAAAGATGAATAATTTTCCCCGTTTTTTTCCATATTTTCCATTATATCTTCGCTCCTTTTAGTCGCAGCGTGATGTTATATAGCCTAAAGCCTTCCTCGATAAATGGTCTATTCAATAAAAAAAGAATTTTTCAATTCGAACCAGTAGATCCTGAGATTAGCGCGTTCAAACAAACAAACAAACAAACAAACAAACAAACTCTTCAGCTTTATATATTAGTATAGATATAGATAGGATGCATTTCGTCTTCGACCTTCCTTAATTGAATTAGACTTTGATTCAAAAGTGTTACTATATGTAGCCCAATTGTCTATAGATATGTTTAGCTTTGACCTATACTATGTAATCTATGTAATCTATACATAAAATAAAAACGCAACGAGTCGCTGTCTGTACATGGAAGATATATGAGAAATAATATTATAGGAGACCTTTATTAACGCAATAGAACCCAAAACAATGATTTTAAGAATTTTTGTCTGTTTGTCTGTTTGTTTGTTCTCGGCTTAACCTATCTAGATGGGATTGTGGTAAGCTTCACTTAACATTTAGTGTTTAATTCATGTCAATCGGTTGATAAATAAAAAAGTTATGGCAATTTAAAGAATCACGTTGAACTTGCTGAACGTTTGTTGGCGCGGGTTAGGCATTTTCAAAAATGCTGCCCAAAGTCAGTTTTCTACGCGGGCGAAGTCGCGGGCACAGCTAGTTACTTAATACTTCCTCAGTTTACATAAAATGTAGGTTCATCTTAAATATTAACTGAAGAAAATGTACTACTATCAGCGAAACAACAGCGCAATAAAAAGGCTTATTAAAACTTGCCTCCCAAAGGGTGAAGCTTTTAAAAGCAGAATAATTACAAATAAACCATTTACCGAGCGTTTCATTGCGGACCGTGAACGATCATCAATATCGTTTCGACGTACACTGCTCCTTTTGTTTGTGAATTGAAGATTAGCTGTTAGCAACGGGGCAATGTATAGGGAGCTTTGAAGGAGCGTCGAGGGTATTAAGGAATTATAGCTATCTCCTCCGTCAGAACGTTTCTATGGCGGGATTAGGAACGCTTGCTAGACTTATTTACACTTATTAATTGTTGGAAAACAAAGCAGACATCTATACGGATTAGGGTTTTTTGTTCGAGGGAGTTGTGTTCATTCGAGAGTTAACTGTTTGTGTTATTTATTTGTTTGTACCTAATTGAGTTCGATTTTAAATGAGATATTTCTCGTATCGTTATTGTATTGCGTAATTATTATAGAGTGTTCGGAAATAATGTAGTATGTATTGTGTTTTCCGATATTTTTTTAAGAATTTTAACACCAATAATGAAGTTTAATTTCACATAAAATTTGTTTGTAATCTATAACATATTATATTACGAAAAAAGTCTTATATGTACAGTTTTTATTCAGTTGTCTGAATGAGATTACTTTTAAATTACAAGTCAGACTTTCTATGTTCTCTAAATTAAGTATATATAAGTATAATTAATCATTTGAAAATGTACACTAAAATTAGTTCAATGAGTTATTCCTGACTTAATATTAACAGTTACACGATTTAGCATACTCTCTCTCACTCTCTCTCTCACTCTCTCTATCTCTCTCTCTCTATCTCTCTCTCTCACTCAACATTACACAAAACCGTAGAAACGAAGTGTAAAGCGATAACGTGTTATTGAACATCAGATATGAACCCCTATCCGGGGTTCACAAAGCTTGTTTCGACGAAAAAATTCATCACAGTTTTTTTTGGCTTCCATTGCAAATTATGTTTCGAAGCTAGATGGAGTTTCGAAAACAGACTTGGATATACACGTGTACTAGGCAGTGTATGTAAAAAAATAAACCGACTTCAAACTAAAAAGTAAAAAATAAATTTGCTTCCCACAAAGTAATACGCATTTCCATTTAGTATATAGAAATGATTTAATCGTTATTTAAAATTTAGAAGTCAACATACAGATGAATTGAGAACCTCCTCCATTTTTGAAGTCGGTTAAAAATCATAGTATTTATCTGTTGTTTGTCTGTTATCAAAGGTAGAAATAATAATAATCTAAACAATACTGATGGCTTATAATTATGACAACATTAAATGCGTTATGACAAAATATACTGCATTACGTTAAAGAAAAGAAGAAGAGATAAGAGGGACAGAAAATATATAGATTTTGAATCACGTACCAAACAAGTGACACGTTATTTGACATCTGATATAAACTCCTATCCGGGGTTCACAAGACTGGTTCAATAAACAATTGTGACTCTATTAATACTGCTAACTACTTAGTTTTTCAGAATGTTATCAAATCCTTATATTATGATTGCGAAAGTTTTTGAAAATATGAGGATATACGGGCGAAGCTCTGGTCTATGAAATTATCTTTTCTTTGAAACACCGAGATAAAAATCATCCCACTGATTAAAATCCAATTTATCCAAATCCATTTAGTTGTTCTTACTTAAAATAGCTACAGACATGAACCATACATTCACAAAGTTCCGCATTTTAAATATTACTAAACATTACTTTCGCATTTTCAATATTACTAAGGATTAAAAGGATATTAGTAGAATTCAATCATGTTTGTAGATAATGTTTTAAACATAGATGTAAAAACAGACCTATGAGAGTGTTTATGTACCCGAAGCCCTTCGTAATAGAGGTTTACGGCCCTCGGGAGAAGCACTTAGGAGGTATTTTCTCGATACAATCGAATTTTAAGAGGACGTATCGCTTGCAAGAAAAGGAAATAGTTTTAAATGTCTATACGCTTTGATTGATAATTGAATATTAATATCACTTGTTAGAAATAATAATAATACTTATTATTTAATGTCATTTATATACAGCGCCATTTAGTTCCAAGCTAAGCAGAAGCCTGTGTTATGGTAACTAGATAACGAAATAAATTACATATAAATTTATAAGTTTACATTTGCAGCTTCCACAAAAGGCTTCCCTGTGTTGTGGAAGTTAGTTTATATACAAACATAGTTATTATAAGTATTGCATAAATATTAATGTCCGCTGGAGGTATGAGTTTTACATAGGAATATATTGTTTTTTCCATGTAGCTATATACTATGAGTTAAATAAGATTTTCTATTTAAATGTTTAATATGGGAGCGCGTGGTTCGGCAAACTAATATAGAATTCAGAGCGCTTCCGACGCGCAAAGGATTTGCCAAACACGGCTCAGATTGCTCCATTTCCGGACAACTTCTTTGCGGAAAATGCACATTTTCATCATATTCAGTGTTCACATTTATTTATTCAGCCTTTATGTTTGTAATATTATAATTTTTATATAATTTAGTTTTATAATTTTAATATTTAATATAAACGTAAATGCGAAGACATGTATGTATACTAGATGAGCCTCGTGATTGTACCCGATAAAAATATGTGTTAACTTCATTTACCTGTATGGCGAACACGAGTATCAACCAAATCTATTGTGCAGTTTTTGGCGTGAAACAGTAAGAAACACTCATACATACAAACTTTTTCATTTTGAATTTTAGTAAAATTCTTCGATTGTGAGCCATTTGTCAATCTGACTAACGTTTATAAGTGACTCACAATACATAAAAATACTGCATAGCGTTAACAGAAATACTTAATCTGTGAGAATTTCAACTATCTGAGTATCATGGTTCAGAAGATATCTGGTAGACAGACGGACGGACAGCTAAGTCCTAGTAGTAGCGTTCCCTTTAGTTACCCTATAAGGTACTCTAATACACCCTAAACACGTGTAATATAAAAGCTTCTGTTAAACATTCTTGCTATATGTTTCATCGATCCTTACGATACTCGGGACTGAATCTTCATGTGAATAAATAAACACACGTCTTTTACTTCGCATTAATAATTCAGATCCGTACACGTACACAAAAGATCAAATTGCTGTGAGATCTCTTTCAAGTAATTCTTTTTGCTACCCTACTGTAGTATTATAATCGTAACATAGTATAAGACAGTCGCTATCGCTGTCTTTCTGTCCCTATGTTTGCTTAGATCTTTAAAAGTACGCAACGGATTTTGATGCAGTTTTTTAATAGATAGAGTAATTCTTAAGAAAGGTTTATATGTATAATACATGCATAATATAGTAGAGAAAGACTGATAAATTTAAAGTTTTCTAATGTGATGTCGTAGATATCTCTAAAGAGATTGGTAAACCGACCCAATTCCGTCCTGATACATATTATCTAAATATAATATAACTCGAAAGAGCGAAAAGTCCATGTTTTTTAATTAACTGTCATACGCACGACTTTTTTGACGAAAGATAACAAATGAATGTTTTGTAAAGCCAAGAATCAATATTTGGACAAACAGCAAATGGAGCGGATGAATAATATTCAAGTCATGTCAGAATCGCTTTAAATATTCATAAAAAACACGTATCGGAAATGTTTCAAAGCTATCACCGATAGAATGAAAATAACAGTCGTGTTTTTTATACTAATTTTATTACGGTTTAACTGTTTGATTTGTTTTTGATATTAAAAAGGGTGGGAACTAGTGCACTAGTATGAAAAACCTTTTTCCCAAAATTCTGAGAAAATTACCAGTATGTTTTGGCTGAAATTTTGAATAGATTAGAGAAGATTGAATAGATTAAACCCTGGGAAAACACATGGTATACTTTACATCCCAGTATTTTTATATAAAAATTATATAACATTGAGGGAAACGAGCAGGCGAGCCACCTGATGGAAAGTGGTCATCGCCGCCCATCAACACTCGCAGAGCTTGACAGATCTCAGGGTTGTCGACCTTTTAATGATATGATTAAAATTATTGAACAAAAACGTAAACTCCACAGGTAAAGCCGCGGAGAACAGCCAGTATAGAAATATCACAACGGAGGCAGTTACAAAACAAGAACTACCCACGTAATACAAAGAGGATGTAGCCTATTCTATTCCTCCGACCTTCGTTCCTATCAATTTCGTCCATTTATCGGAAAAACTTGTAACAATACGTTTCTTAGAAACCCTCCAATTATCTATGAGTGCTGAAATTGTATCTTGCTCCAACTTCCAGCTATACAATGTTACTTGTTATTTGTTATATAGTTTTTTCCCGATTGACCGTTATATGTAATTGATCGAAGTATTATAATACTTGTAGTAGTTGTACTCTGTAGTTTTCGTTCTCAATACTGGGTGAAAAAGTATCCAATGTGTTGAAGAAAGGTCTAACCTACCCGTATTATACACTTCAGCAAAATTTTTGCTGAATGAATTTTTGTTAAGGTTTTGTAGGAAAGAGGAGCAGCAGTTAGCTTATTTGTTGAATATGGTATTAAAGTACAATTACCCAAAATTATCCTTTATGGTATATATTTATACAATTTACTTCAAGTATGTTTCCCATTTGAAACTAATTGGTTTTTCTTTAAAATTATTTAAGCTCAGGGATTGCTCATAAGAGGAGTTGGACACTTACCATCATTTGAACCTTCTGCTAAACTACCCCTTCATTACATAAAAAGCATTATATATAGTAAACTTACTTATACGTAGCAAATTACTCAAAATTCCCTTTAAAGGGTAACTTGATTGGACTTAATACGCACTTTGATTAATCAAGCGAGCTTCATAAGTTATTGTACTTGAAATCCTATCCGCAACAAATCGAAGCCTTAACTAACTTGCTACAACTTCAGCACTTATAATTGCCAAGTAGTTTCTAAGGCTTTCGCACAGTGAAGGCAACTATTATCAAGATATCAACTTAAATGAAAATTTAATTAATTTTTTTTTCTCTAAGTTAAGTAAAGTTGAGGTTAGGAAATAAAAAGATACTTTCTAATTAACTTAGTTTTGTATTAAGTAGTAAGTTTCCGCTTCAATTAACCACAAGAAAAATTTCAAGAACATAATATTATGATAGACTTTTTATTGGTTATAAACTTTTCTGAACCTTTTAAGGAATAGATAATGCCGATTAATATAATAGACGGTGTAATTCTGTCAGTTATAGGTATCATTCCACAATAACCCCTAAAAGTTTTACCACGAAAGAGAAAGTGGAAATACGACATTTATAAAAGTGTTTACTGTTCACATTATACAGAATCTGGAAATAATTTAGTAAGTCTTGTTAGCCATACAATATATGGAGACTATATTACTCCTTAATTAAATCTCGTTAGTCAAATAAAAGTAATTATTAATTCCCAAATCAGTTCAGAAATGCAGTTCCTTTACCAATTAAACTTTATATCTTCAATCACTTAATTGATATCATCGCTTTCGCTAGCCCACTGCCTTGAACCCTTGTTCAAATAACTTAGACCTCCAAACTAAGTTTTTGCAGAGACCACTAATCGATGAACTTACCTGACTCCAACCTCGCACGGATAAATGACGCGACGGTAATGCCTCCATTAATCAAGCCAATTACTTTAACGGTAATGAATATCATTCTTCAGTTCGATTTAAATTAATCAAACGCTATAGGGAATCTATTGAGCTAGAGTATCTTATAGAGGTTGTAACAACCGCTACTAATGTGCCGAGTTCTGAATCGCGCTTATGATGTTTATTAAGACTTGGTATATAACTAATATATAACTTATTAACAGTTCCTTGTTCAACTGATCAATTATCCCCTTAGTTCAAAAGAGGAAACAATCATTCCCCTTTCTCGACTGTGGAACAAAAACTGGTCATTCTTTAAGCCTCAAGGGTTCGTTGACGAGAAAATTTATTTTCAAAGCCAAAAGTATCTTTATTCAACTACATAGTAACACTTTTGAATCGTCGTGGTACTATAAAACATTTACCACCGGTTCCGAAGGCAGTTTCTACAGAAAAGAACCGGCAAGAAACTCTGATAATTGCTCTTTTAAAAATAAGAATAAGATTTATAATATACGTATACCTAATGTCAAATAAATATAATAAGCGCAATTCAGAACTTAATGCATTAGTATCGGTAGCTACAAATTGAAATGCACGGATAGATTGTTCAGTGCAAATGTACCCAATAAGTGGAAGTATACTTTATTTTATTAGGGTAAAATACTTTTGGATGGAAATGCCAGCTCAAGTAATGGAATCTCATCAGATATGTTTTACGTTTCGGTTAGTAAGTGACATTCATCTATTTGTATATATGAATGTGCTGTGTTGTGTATTATTATTTTACCAAAATAAAATTCAAACATTGTTTATAAATATTGACTTGGTATTAATGTAAATACTTCTAACGACCTACTTACTGTAAGGCTTTAAAATTGTATTTATACTAATCTATACTAATATTATAAAGCTGAGGAGTTTGTATGTTTGTTTATTTGAACGTGCTAATTACGGGATCTCCTGATTCGAATTGAAACTTATTTTTGATTAGAAAGACCATTTATCGAGGAAGGCTACATAACATCACGCTGCGACTAATACGAGGGAAGAAATAACGAAAAAATATATCGACGGGGATGAAGTCGCAAGCAACGGCTAAGGTTAAATAAAGAATTTGGCCTTTTCTATTACAAAGGTTCTGTAAGTGCACTCGTATTAAAAGACATTATGAATATATGTCTGCTTCCTATGTCTGCAAAATTTTGCCTACAAATTCCTCAAAGCTTAGTTCAGGAACTGTTTTTAAAGAAGCTCATGACCATTTGGTTTGTTCAATTAATTTTTATCTTGTAACTAAACAGTATCAACAAATGGAAATAATATTTTACGGCATAGAAAACATTCCGACGTCGATATTTTAAATTTTCTACACAGTACATTTCCGTCCGTGTCCAATGATCCGGGATAGATGTGTCACTTAAGGTGTCCCCATTCGTCAGCCGAGCGAGGAGGAACATTTTCCTTATTTTTATGGGAAAAAAACTGGGTTAACGCAACGATTTCTGCAAGGGGTTTACGGCTCAACTTTATACATGATCCTTAAAAGTTTACAGTAATGTTCGAGTTACCAGGAGAGAAGGATTTAGGGAGAGGTTGAAGGAATCTTAAGTGGTCGAATAAAATTGTTTTTGTGAGGCTTGTTATTCAAAATAAAGGAATAAAGCGATTTAGCGAAACTTGCCTCGTTTGCCTTCTAGTGAAATTAAACAGGATTAATATAATTATATCTTTTATTGTGTTATTTTTAGACCAATATAGGTATACTACAGTTAAGCAATCATGAGTTGTCTAACACACAATTTCATCAAGCAGTAAGTTCCGTGAATGTACTCGTACCGACTTAAAAACCGAAAACAATGTCAAATACAACATACAGCTTTTTCAATTTATATCAAGAGCAGGGCTGATGAATGAGAATTGTCTTAGAGCTTTGTGATAAGCGATCACCTCCGACAACTTTTTCAATCGAAGCCAAATCTACATAATTACATCATCATTAGAAAGAAGAGAAAAATAATAATTTAAAAGACGGGAAGAAGGGACTTACAGCGTAGTCACTGCACGCAAGTCGCACCGCAATGCCATTACTATACCCCGGTTTTCTAAGTAAAACTCTGCACATACGAATGTTTCTCATTTCTCTCCGATTGCAATCCCACAGCTAGACGTATAAAATCCAATCAATACATCTTACGTAATAAAAAAGAATTCCCAGTGCTCTATAGATATAAAATTGGCGTGAAATGACGGCACAGTACTTAGCAGAGGAAATGTGTTCCATCGAGCATTTGTGCCAGTTCATTGCGCTCGCCTTTCATCTTTATTTATAACTATTGTCATATTGATCACTCAATGTATGATGAACAAGTGGTTCATACAAACATGAGTTAAGCCTTATGTTTTAATTTTAAGCTCACGTTTGTTTTGACAAATAATTTAATAGCAAGACTGTCTTTAATTAAAAAACCTAATTTGTTTTCTGACTTCATTAATAACAGAAATAGCCATAAATAGCAATAAAAAAGAATATTGGCAATTTAAGCAAATTATCCAAGCAAGAGACATATTCGTCATCAATAATCCTAAGAGTTTCTGCCCTGGACACATAATGACAAAGCCTATCTAATATCTATATAATATTGAAATATTGGAATCTCTATTCAACTGTAATCGTATCTAATAGTAAGGTTTAGCTAGAATCCATACTAATATTATAACATACCTTATAAACCATAGTTCTCATGAAGCTTCTTGTAACTCATCCTCTAACCGACTTTAAAAAAGGAGGTTACTCAATTCGACTGTATATATCGTCTCCCCTCTTCATATTATTAAAAAAACATAATAGGCTTTTTTTCTAATTTTGATTTAACATCACACCAGAATTCCTAAAAGAGGGTTGTTTCACGGAAGTTTTTCGAATGCTATTTAATTTTTTTTACCTAAATATTCAGCAAATTCGCATATCAAAGGCATCGATAACCCATGAGCGGCCCTGTTCGGGGCACATAATGACCCGTCCCCATTTATATTGAACGGTTTATCCGGCTAAATCGATTCTAATAGACTTGAGATGTAAGCGTTATCGTTGTACAATTTAAAAGTAAATAGCGATATACGTGTATGATAAAAAAATAAATTTAATGTGTGTATAAAATAGTACTTTTTTATTTTTTTTTATTTAAGGAACGCCAACACGGCGTACATTCATTCAACAATTGCCACATAAAAAAATATATTTATATAAAGCAATAGAAAGCAGCCACACTTATAGGCGTCTACGACATGCACACTGATTTATAAAAAACTAGCGAATCCGTGTCCACTTCGTTGGGCATAATGTTAACAATCTTTTTTATATAACCTATGACACTCAACAATAATGTGGCTTTCTCCTAGTGAAAGAATTTTTATAATTTGCTCATTCATTCTCTGTAGAAACTGCCTTCCGAATCAGTGGCAATGTGTGTTATAAAAACCGGTGTTATAAATCTAGAAGTCTATGGATGTTATAAATATACCATAGACGTATAACGCCCAGACTGATAGTCCCTCAATAATCAGTCCGCTGTAAGTGAAGCTAAAACTGTGTTTTTTATGGAAATGTAAAAAGCATGGTCATAACACACAAGCCTACATAAAGCATACATCAAGTATGTTCCTATTTAATATATATAAGTTGTTATATGAGTTGCTATAAGGAATTTGCCCTATACATTTGGAAAATAATAATCTTAATGCATTGGATAAAGCAGATTGTATGGCTGCAACGACATGTCTGTATTGATCTATATTTTTAGTTTTGACGTTCATAAATATCACAATGTGATTTCAGTGAATAAATTATTTTCATTTCATTTCATTTCAAATTGAAATCTACGATAAACATGATCTATGAATAAGACATGATGCGATACACTGCGGCTACTATATATGTAAGAAGACAAAATTGTCTAATTTAAAATGGCTTCACTTTGCAAGCTCGTATTGTGTTTCTAGATATTATTATTATATGAAATGTAAATGTAAAATATAGAATGTTATTAATATACATTCTGTTGTAAGTAATATAAATTTTAAAGTAAAAGCTGTGAACATAGTACCGAAGTTCGCTAACGAAAATGATAGGGGTCTGACGGTTTCCATATTAGTTACAATTAAACTTTTCTACGAGTTTGATGAGATATTTGTTTTTCATTATTAGTTTGTGTTTAGATCGTTATTTTCTAGTGTAGTCCTATCCTAACAATATAATAAATTTGAAAGTTTGTTAGAAACTATATATGTGTGGGAAGGAAGGAGGATGTAACCTTCCTCTGAACCAAAGGGAGGATCCTCGACCAGTCGAACCACTGACTGGCCGTTAGGCCCCGATGGGAGATGTCGAGAAATTGTATATATGCTAAGTCTCGGAAAAATATCGTAAGCGCGATTCAGACTCGGCGCATGAATAGCGGTCGCTACATATGGATGTATGTTTATTATACTTTCACACAATAACAGCTGGACCGATTTAATTGAAATTTGGTATGTAGATAGGTTAGTATTAACAAATAGATTTATATTCCGATAATGCCCTGGAAATACGCGGGTAAAACCGTGGGGCACGTCTATTCTTTATATTTTAAGCTTCATTAATATAATATGTCAACATTGTTAGGAGCCACTAAAAATCAGCGTTGGGGCTGTTCGCAGCTCCAACTCATGCTGAGTGGTATTCCTACTCCAGAGCAACGTATTCATCTTTTGTTTTTATATCTGTGTGTAGTTCTGTAATCATGAAGTGTCTTGTGTATTGTTTTAATATATGTGGTATGGATTAAATGTTTCTTTCTTCTTTCTTTCTTTATAAATCCAAGTACAGATTTACTCATTTATAAACTTCTTTAATATACATACATTCAATACTGTAAACATATGAATATTATGTATCAATTCTGGTAAAAGTAATTAGGGGATGAGAATGCAAAAAATAGGGTTTTCGTGTATTAATAGAAGTCTAGATTCAGCTTAATCGACCAGCTGTTGCTTGCCCGAAAATAACTTTATTTTATTATATCAATATTAATTATATTAAAAGGAAATATTATGTTTTAGTGCATTGGTTTTTTTTTATACATTAGGTGAAAAACGAGCAGGTGAGCCACCTGATGGAAAGTGGTCGACACTCGCAGAGCTTGACAGCTCTGTAGTGGGTTGCAGACCTTTTAAAAAGATGTACGCTTCTCTCTCTTTTTACCCGACTACGGCAAAGCCAAAGGAGGGTTATGATTTTGACAGGCTATGTATGTATGTATGTATGTATTTATGTTCATCTGTTCGGTGTTCCCTCGTAACTTCTAAACCACTGATCAGAATTCAACAAATGACATATCATTAGAAGCGTCTTAATTGTCCGCTGGTTATAGGCTATATAGATTTTCACCAAATTCAATGTGGCGCCCTCTAGCGGACAAAATATACAGAGTAAAAAAATAAAGTTAAGCTAGATATGCCGTGTTTGGTATCATTTTAAAGCGCTTCACTTGTACATTTCGAATATATATATATTACTAGCATTTGCTTGTGACTTTACCTGTATTCATGGGGTACTTTTATACTTTTTCAGCGTCGTTTTTTGTCGTAGTTGGGTTTTAGTTTTTTTACTTTATCTTGTGTCTTTCTCTATTGTCTCTTCTTGCAGCACCCCAAGTCGTAATTCATCGGAATAATTCGCAATTGATCAAATTCGCCTGATGGTAAACGACCATTTATAGTTGCATGATGTAATTATTGTACCGTTATTTGTGCAAGGGTTAACACTTTAGAGACAGCCCTACTATATGACATGTCAACACTGTGGAGTTTTCTTTCTAAAAGACTACTACAAACTTTTTTCAAATGCAGTATAGATTTTATTTATGATTTAGAGTTGCCAGTAGCCAAAAAATAAAACTAGCTGTTAATAATTTTTCATGACTTAAATGTCATCCAAAAGTCTTTAGCTAAAATGGCAACATTAATATTTACGTCAGAAATGACATCCGAAATTTCGTAGCTGATATGGCAACACTATTTTTAGGCAGAGTCGCTCCGTCTTTTACGTAAAAACAGTAATTACTTATAATGTCCCGAATACGTTCGGTAATATTTCTCTAATAACCAATAATAAATTCTTGGAAGCGAAATTCCAATTAGTAATTATGTTACATCTATAAAAGTCATTTCTTCGAATATAACAAGGCTATGAACATATATTATTATACTAGCGACCAGACCCGGCTTCGCACGTTTATATTAAGCATGTTTTATACATTTAAACCTTCCTCTTGAATTACTCTATCTATTGAAAGAACAGCATGAAAATCGTTTGCACAGTTTTTAAGATTTAATGATACATAGGGATAGACGGAAGAAAGCATACCTACCTATTTAATAGCATGTAATAATGATAGTAAGTTGATTTGAATAATGTATTTTTTGTTAAAGTGGGGATGAAATTAATTATTCTTAGTCTTATCTTACGATATTTTTTTTTTATATATAATAGGGGGCAAACGAACTGGCGCGTCACCTGATGGAAAGTGATCAACGCCGCCCATGAGCACTCGTGATGTCACGAGTGTGTTGCCGGCCTTTCAAGGATAGGAACGCTCTTTTTTTGAAGGTCCCCAAGTCGTATTTGTTCGGAAACACTGCATGAGGAAGCTGATTCCACAAGATGGTCGTGCGTGGCAAAAAATTCCTGCGAAAACGCACTGTGCTTGACTGCCAGCTGTCAAGGTGGTGAGGGTGGTATTGTAACCTGTGGCGTGCAGTGCGGTGGTGGAAATCAGCGGCAGGTATCAAACCGAACAACTCCTCTGAGCTATATGATAACTAATGTAGGATTGTGGACTTATTTCAATGCACAATTTAATCGTAAGTATATTTTTTCAACTACAATTTTAGAATTGGACGAATGTCAATCGAGTTTGCATAATTCAATAAACAAAATATAAACATACCTAAGCTATAATAAAATCACACATAAATTAATAATATCTCAGTTCCAAAATATCGTTTGACTTTCTTTAAACGAACATGTTACATTTTATACTCTATATACCTAAAATATTTGAAGATGACGCAAAAGATTTATTTCCTCTGATATTAGTAATCTACTGGAAAGGACTTCGCCAAATGGGTCTCTACTTAGGGACACTTTTTACATTCTTACTATGACACATTTGATACTAGCTGTGCCAGCGACTACGCCCGCGTAAAAAAGTGACTTTGGGCAGCATTTTTGAAAATGCCTAACCTGCGCCAACAAACGTTCAGCGAGTTCAACGTGATTCTTTAAATTGCCATAACTTTTTTATTTATCAATCGATTGACATGAATTAAACACTAAATGTTAAGTGAAGCTTACCACAATATACAATTGAAACTATAATTAGATAAGCCATTTCTGAGATTAGCGTGCACAAACAAACAGACAAACAGACAAAAATTCCAAAAATCATTGTTTTGGGTTCTATTGCGTTAATAAAGGTCTCCTATAATATTTTTTCTCATATATCTTCCATGTACAGACAGCGACTCGTTACGTTTTTATTATATGTATAGACTAGCTGCGACTCGTGATTTTGAAGAATCATGACCCGTCAAACTAGGACGGCCGCTAGGCCCAATGTTTCCATATCTCAAATTCTAAATTGTATATGCTGGTCACAAATAAATATCATAATTTATTATATTACTCTAACAATGTTTTAAAAATAAATACAAACAAATTATCCAAATATCTATTGACGACCGCTTGGCGCAGTGGTAATACAATGTTCGATCCCTACACCGGAAAAATATATTTGTAATTTACATTTGTATTTTTCTTGGGTCTGGGTGTTGCTATATATTGTATATGTATGTATTTACAAAAGAAAAGTGTATATGTATATTATTCCGTTATCTAGTTGCTATAACACAAGCTTCGGCTTAGCTTGGAACTGGATGGCGCTGTGTATAAATGTCCTGAAAATATTTATTTATTTACATTTTATCTATTCTTTTTAATTCTGACATCCAATTTATCGAAACTGTAAGCTTAGTTTTTTAATACAGCTCTGCAGTGTCAACAAGCTTTCTGACCTTGGGTATAATTCAATGTTGCGGGTCGATGTCTTCCAATATCCGTCCTAGGGGTACGGTTATTGATGTTTTGTGGTTCGCAATCATATAAATTGGATCCAATCTTCGGTATTTGCTTATTTCTTAAGCCGTTTCAAAATGCTTGGGTGGGATTAGGACTTAAGACTGTTTTGGTAAAATGTATATTATCTATATGGCTTTGATTTAGAACTAAGTCCTTTTTTAATACTGTGTAATATACTGTAAAGTAAATATAAAGGAAGCGGAACTGATCCCTAAACACAGATTATTTTAGTAATCTAGCCAGGGATCAGTTCTAACTCTGAAAGATTTTGTCGCCATTATTGTATTTTATCCCTTGTAAACTTTTGGCAAATAAATTGTTAATTGTAAATGGTAATAAATAAATAAATAAATATTGTATACTAGTATAATAATACTAAAAAATTAACATTTAGATTTAAAAGTTAACTTCATATTGTTGGATTCATATTATACAACAAGATATCGTTTTAGTTTATCGAATTGTATCATGGTAGTCGAAATGGGCTAGCTTGAAGAGGAATTGAGACACTATTAAGAGGACCTCATTGAGAATGAAAGATACATATTGTTTTATGGCATAAACTTAAAAGTCATAATATCTCTTAAAAAAGGGTTTCAAGTGCTAACAACGCTAAGAACTTAAATTCAAATATATGAAGCTGAGCTGAGCTCAATCACCTTTAACCACGTGTTCATAAAACTTGTACCAACTATTAATGTCTTCCGTCTTAAAAGATGGTCATGGTGCCTTTGCTGGTCATCGTGAGAGAAATTTCTAGAAAGTTCAAGAGACAAGCAGTATGGATAAGAAGATTATGAGAAAGGGAAGAAGAATAAAGGAAGAGTGTGAGTAATGAAAGTTGGAATGGATGAGGGTATAAATATCCTTATTAAAACCTTGGAGAGAATAACAATGGTTTTCAATAACAGTTCAACAATGCTTGTAAAGGGGTCGAAGCGTCAAAACAGCAAGCCTTTTGATCGTTCTTATAATTGACCCAATTGTTCTAAAATTATGCGAAAATTTTGAAATTTATTCGGCTATTTCCTTTTCGTTATAATGTTCTTGGAAGTTGCTTTTATCGGAAAATAATATAATAATTACATCTTAATCACTACACCTAATACAATGAAAGTTGCCTTATGTGTAGCTGGTGGTAGTAAGCCAACTAGCACTATATAAGCTTCTCTTTTCTTTCATTCTTTGGTCTTTAGATAGTAGATATATAGCAATTCTGATAAACAGTATAAAGAATTCTTTTCCTTTCAGCATTCCCATATCCTATCGTTTATTCCCTTTGCCCCAATTCCATTATTTTTTACCCTTTTGGTGTGGAAATGGATTTCTTTGGTTTTGCATGAGCAGAGGTGGTCGATAAAAAAAAACCTTTAATTAAGTTTCTCGTTCTCATACAAAAAAAATTAGTCGATTTTCACTTAAAATTTGGACCAAGTAGAAGAACAGCTATAACAATATCTGACAACAACAATCATTACAAAAAGCTAAAGTGACAGATGATATACAAAACCTTAAGACAGAGTGAAAACACAAGTTATTTCACAGTACACAATAAACCAACACAAAAAGCCTGAAACACATAGGAACGAGCATTTAATGGCTGAATACGAGTCATTCGTTTCAATTTTCCGCCATTAAAAGTTAAGACGAGCGAAGTTTATATCTAACAGCGTATAACCTTGTTTATTCTGATTTATATACAGCCTTAAGAGAATCTGTGCTTGGGAAACCCCAGATTTTCGTAATAAAGTAAGCACTTAAGTTCACAGCTTATTATCACCACCCTTTTAAGAAATATAATCACCGTGTACTGATAGACTGCCTGTTAGTGAAATTATTTGCTAAAACAAGACTATTAAAATATGTATGTAAAATAATTAAAATATTTTTTAACAAAAAATAAACCGTATGTATACAATTTTTAATTTAGTATATTCAAATGATTTAATAGTTATTTCATAATTTTAAAGTCGGTACCAAGTAAATCCTACAACAATCGATACAATATCGATTTAACCAAACTAATACTTATTGTTTTACGAATTAAGCACCTCCTTCCTTTTGAAGTCGGTTAATAAATAAAAATCATCACTGCATATTAAATACTTTCTATATACACGCCATGTTCCTAGGTTGTACTCACGTAGCTTTAGTTGCTATACGGGGATAAAACTTTAAACAAATATGATGACATTGAATTTGTTAAATGTCATTCTTAGACTGTTATTTAACAAATTCAAATTCAACTTTTTCCCAGTACTTTTCTTTACAAGCGACCTCACAAAACGTATAGGTAATTCGATGTAAATCAAAATAAATATTACCCTTAAAGTAAAAATTTAAACAGCATAAACATTTTTGAGTTATTACGTCGCAGGTATAATAAATACTCGGGGCGTTTCTGACCAAAAAAATTATATCAAAATTGTAGCTATACTTCATAATAATGGTCGTTCATAACTTATTCAAATTATTATAATCTTTTACGTTCAATGATCCTTAAAAAGAAATTTCTTGATCAAAAATTAAAAAGAAAACTCACAAAGTTTTAATATTTTTCCTCAAAATATCTGGTATATTTTCTTTACACGGCTGATTTCCTTATTTTTGTTGTTTCCTTAACTCAATAGTGATTCATTTTATCAGTCTCAGACGGTATTTTATCAAAGGTTTTTCTTTGGGTATTTTTTATTTCTTTGAAAGGTATACTTTATTATCTTTCCTTAAAAGGTAAAAGGTAGTTTGCCACGTGTTTGTTCGAACACACGTGGCAACTACAAACATGGCACTAATAATGTCGTATATATAAAGTACCCTTAGACTTCCTTCCTTTTAAAGGAGTTTCCTCTTTAAATGGCGCATTTAAGAAACATACATTCTTTTTATATATTATGATATTTCGTATACATATGTCGTAGGTACCTTTTGAACGAATTGGTCTAATTATACAATTATACAATGACATCTTAACAGATAAATTACCTATATGTGATAGCTCATAGTCCAGACTTTCTTTCTTCACCTTTATATTATCTTCTTTCTCACTCTATCTCTTTTCTGCCAGCAAGATATACACATGGCTATTAGCTTTGAAAGTATTTATAGATCGAGGTCCTCGCTTACCATCGGGCGAATTTCCTATACAGATAAATAAACACCAATCTTAATTTAAGCATAAAATTGTACCTATTTTTAATTAGCAGCATAAGTAAAAGATTGTTTGGTAATACTTGATAAACTGTAAATAAATATTTAATAAAACATAAAAAAGGACTCTATTCCGTGAGGATAAAACACTATGTGATTGCGGCGGGTCTAAAAAAAGACCAATCTGATATGACTTAATCAAATAATATAAATATTTTTCCGTTATATGAGGAAGTATTTGCTCCGTTCGTATATTTATTTTTCGTAAGGCAACGCAAAACCATAAAAAATAATGCATTTTGGGGAAAGATGTAACAGTCAATATAGTATAGCTTATTATAATCTATACTAATATATAAAGCTGAAGAGTTTGTTTGTTTGTTTGTTTGTTTGTTTGAACGCGCTTATCTCAGGATCTACTGGTCCGAATTGAAAAATTCTTTTTTTATTGAATTAACCATTTATCGAGGAAGGCTTGAGGCTACATAACATCACGCTGCGACTAATAGGAGCGAAGATATAATGGAAAATATGGAAAAAACGGGGAAAATTATTCATCTTTGAGGGCTTCCTTTGCGTGCGCTGCGAAGACGGCTCAAGATACAAAAATAATAAGTATGAAAGAATTATTCCTCATTAAATGATCTAAACAAAGGCCGCGACAGTATATGTCTATCTTCTAAGATTGACTCACTATGACATAATAATATAAATAGATCCGACGGGGACGAAGTCGCGAGCAACAGCTAGTAATTCATAAGGTGTGAATGTCGTTGGAATATTCCATTGCGCCCTTTATTAAAAAACTTTTCCTATTAAATCGCTATTAGTTTACATAATAGGAAAAGTTCTGGGAATTAGGATTAAGTTTTGGAGTACGTATTTTTTAATTTAGGTACTAATGTTCTTGAAAAAAATTGTATCAAAATTTAAATAAAATTAGACAGAAAGCTATTTTCACTAACATTTTATTATTTATGATAAGGTAGTTATAAAAAAGATTTCATCAGAAATAAAAAAAAAATTGAAAAAATAATTAAGCGAAGTTAGTCTTCAATGAATAATACATTATCATTTCAGACCAAGTGGGCTAAGTCAGGTCTAAATGTTTGAAAGACTACATTTCAGGGTTGTCACATTCAAATATTTTTTATAAGTTTGTTGAGTCACTGCAAATTATGAGACTAAAACTTTATCCTTCTGTCTGTCTACAATTAATTTATTACCTTATTGACGGAAGACTTTCACTCGTGTATATAGAGGGAATCTAAAGTAAGCTATGAAACAGAAAAAAATCTATGAACGATAAATCACTTGTATACATAAATCAATATAAAAGGCCACTTTATCTGTAAAATATATCCCAAAAACATGTTAATCGTTCTTTATTAAAAACTGTTACAATATTCTTGTTTATTAACCCAAACAAAGGATTTGTTTAATATTTTTTCTTTTCAATTTAATCAACATTAAACCCCGTACCATAATCCCTTTAAGCTAATTTAAATTAACGCCATTAAAACAATATTCTTCCGTATTCCTTCATTAAGATATTAACTGTTATTACACACCCTATACCAATAATACTCAGACCAAAAGGAAAGAGAGCGTCTCCTTAATTCAGCTTCGAATAGCGTTGTCTCTTTCCAACATTAGTTACGGGTCAATGTGTACGAAAGAGATAACGCTATTTCAACGTAAATATACAATATTTATCGCAGGATTACGTCTAAGAAATACCAGCAAAGTCCTTCTAACGCGAAAATTGACAATTGCCATCATAATAATTATAATAAAAATAACAATAGCGCAACCCTATTGCCGGGCTTATTTTAATAGAGTGTTCTTTAAGAAATTGAAGTAATTGTAAATGCTCTTGATGTTTGAGATAAAGTAGATTTTGCGAGAGTTGAAATAAATGAAGGGATTGGACTTTTGTTTCATTTAGGATTTAGTTTTTTTTTAAATAGGGCTGGCAGTGTACGAGAATTATTTACTGTTATAATGATCAATATACAAGTTTATTGGGTTCAGGGTTGTCACTATGTGCATTAAAATGTTATCCAACTATTGATGATTTCATTTCATGTACTACTTGTGTAATATATCGTTCAGGAGTATTAAGCCTATATTAAAAAGCAGATACTAAAAACTGACTCTGCTGTCGAATGCTTTAAAAAAACTGGGATCGCATAAAAGGACGGCAACATATTCGCGAAGCTCTTGGCTATGGGATTTTTAAAGTATAGTTTCCATCTTCTGCTTATAAAAATTGTTAACTGTGTGAAGCAGCCATATGTTACATTTAGTATTTGGCACAAAATCAGCAATTCTATTCATGATTATGCTATAGGAAGATTCTGGCATGGACACTGTATGTCTGCATGAAGACACTAGGATTTACATAATCTATAATTGTGTTATAATGAGGTCGTACTTGATGTTATAACCTTAAGAGGGGGTCTGAATCTTCTGAACTAGTAATGACAATTATTTTACGAATAGAAAGCCTTAATATCTGTTTATTGTTTAACATACGTTATATTCATATTATTTCGAAATAAAGGAAGGATTCAACGAAATAATACTACAAGTGTTTAAAGTAATTTGGTCTATTCCAAAACCTCGATACTTATGTATATTTTTTTCGCTTGATTGAGTATCTACATCCATTGCCAAGATTTTACGTCATCATTTTTTTTCTAGTTTTATGTATATCTATCTTATTTAAAAATTTATAGACGTTTCTAAAGCTAATACTAAAAGGATGTCCAACAAAGCCCTCTCGAGTCAAGCACAGACGTCTCAGGATCAATGGAGCAAGCACACGTCTTCACCAGGTGAGCGCTCACGGCCGACTGGCTGCAGCGCTTTGATCTTCCACGCGATGGGCCGCCAGCGTCCCGTGAATGCTACACGTTTCTAACATAACGAGGGTATTTATAAAGAATATTTTTAGACGTTTTGTACGGAGTTTACGGAACTCGTAGGACGAGTGGGACTTTATCTAGTGCTGTCTTGTTATATTGGAAGTAGTCCTTCTTATGAACGATAGAGATTCTTATTAAGTTTATTTAAATATTTACAAGTAAGGTTATATAGGTATAACTACAAAAAAAAATCAGGCCTCATCGCATACAAAGATCAAAGGAAAAATTCACTCTAGTTTTTATTAAAAATAATAATGGAATCGAAAAAGAGGTTAATTTATGATCATTAATGTAATTAAAGATTAAAATGACTTTAGTAATCCGAGAATAGTTAAACGGAGGTTAATTTATCACCATTCTTATATATAATATAGTTGAAGATATAATTGATATTGCCATTAACGTTCTTAAAAAAGTATTTTCAAATGTTCAGATAGATGTCATCTGACAGGGAATAAATATAAAACTCGGCTGGCAAATCACCCTAATGAGTTAGCCACCGCATTAGCGACCATCAGCTACACTAAGCGACTGAAACGCCATGATATTCAGACAATTGGCGACAGATGGTAAAAGATGAGGTGTCTCTCGCTGGAGAGCACTTCGGTCCCGCCAAACTTTCACACAAGACATCTGCTTATAGTTAACGGACTGATTGCAGATATGCACACAAAAAAAAAAAAAAATGTTCAGAAGTCTAAATAAAAATTAAAGTAAAAATGTTTATTCTGTTTGATGAATACATAAATTTAGAAAGATGTGATGCAATTGAATTTGAAATTAAAAAAATGGTTCGTTTTAAAACCGAAGAAGTTAGATCAGTTTCAGTACCTGAGGAGAAAGTTTCTTCCGACTGTCGTTAGGAGGTTTTTCCAAGACCTTCCCAACTGAAGTTGGACCACAAATTCGTCTTGAACTTTTGTTTCTTCTATTGGCACGAGCGGGGAGTTAAACCATAGACGTATAACGTATAGACTGACAGTCCCTTGATAATCGTCCGCCGTAAGTGAAGCCAATATTGTATAAATGTAAGTGTAAAAAACACGTTCTTTAACTCGATGACATGCACACAAGCCCACCGATAGTGTTGCACCACCATCACCTTATAAATTGGAAATCTACGAAAAACATACGACATAAAATTTTGATGCGATGCAATGACGACGATCTATGTAAGTAGACAAAATTGTCTTCTTTGAAATGGCTTCACTTTGCGTTTGACAAAAATGACTACATCAATCTGTCAGAAATTTGGCACTGCAATGCAAACATGTAAAATGAAGAAGTATGTTAATAAAAACATAAGAGCGAAAAAATTCTTCTACACTTGAAGTCGACAGAAAAGCCACCTTATACCCGTCAGTGTATCTTTTACATTTTGGGGTATATTGGCGTTCTACCTAAACAAATACGTTGAGCCAGGAATATCTTGTCGCTATGGAGATATGGAGATATTAACATTATTATAATACTAGCAACCCTACTAGCACGAGTATTATAACAATTCTTTTAACATTTGATTATTCCTGAACGCACTTAAAAATATATGACAGCCTTTATTTTTCAGTTAATTTAAAACCTTTAAATAATATGAATATTTGAAAGTCTTCCTTAAAAGGCCGGCAACACACTCGTGACAACGCGAGTGCTCATGGGCGGCGCTGATCACTTCACATCAGGTGACGCGCCTGCTCGTTTGCCCCCTATCTTATATAAAAAAAAAGTCTTGTCACGACACTAGTGTACTATTTTTAGTGTTACCATGATTTAAAAACTCCATAACACTCAAATAATTTTTTTGCTGACCGTACTTCAAACTCATCATCGATCTGCACTTAACTCTCCACGATATGACAATGTCCATCTCTCGCAACGCCTCGACACGTCCTAAGACCAAGGCCACTCACATACGTGCTCAGATTTATGAAGATCACTGTCAAAATGAGTATGAGATAAATGTGTGTTGTCTCTTTCGAACTCATTATTTATGGGTATTTCTAAATCTAAATATATATAATTCAAAGGTGACTGACTGACATAGTGATTTATCAACGCACAGCCCAAACCACTGGACGGATCGGGCTGAAATTTGCCATGCAGGTAGATGTTATGACGTAGACATCCGCTAAGAAAGAATTTTGTTCAATTCTACCCTCAAGGGGATAAATAGGGGATGAAAGTTTGTATGAAAATCCACGCGGGCGTAGTCGCGGGCAAGTTTCAGTATAATTGAAACTAGCTGAGAAAAGAAAAGCCATATTAAATGGAAAAAGCCATATTAATTGAAAATACTAGCCGCATCCCGTGGTTTTGCCGGTATATAAACATAAATTTTCCTCTTGAATCACTCTGAAAAACTTGCAAGAAAATCGTTTGCGTAGTTTTAGAGATTTAAGCATACATAGGGATAGAAGAACGCGACTTTGTTTTATACTATGTAACGATGATTAATATAGATTTTTAGATTTTTTAAGAGGAGAAGCTAAAATTAGTAAAGGATCTCTAAAAGCTAAATTAAAAAAGTTTATATTGGAAAATTATAATAATAATAGGTATTAAAAACTATTGTTTCGTATTTTGTGACTGAAAATAATAGATATAAAGTGTATTGGTTATGTAAAAAGAGCGCCTCTCGCCATCAAACGTAAAAGTTTGGCGAGTTTAGTTAAATGTGAAATCTATGTTATACATTTCTTGCAAAAAAAAAAATATTTACCTTAGAAGTATTTTTATAGAGAACCATTTTTAATTACAAAGGTTAATGACCGTATAGAAAACAGTTTAACGGAATGATTACTCCATTAACAGCAAATCGGGACATAACCAGAGATCCCGACACAATCTCCTCTCGACTTCATTACCGAAAGATATTAAGGATTAATGTCAGCGCAAATATCGCGGTACCGTCAACAAAACAGTCACGTTGTCTGGCAGAAGTTATTTCATGGTAAGAAGGTAGGTTTTAGTGAATTTAATTTAAAGTTTAACATTTTAAGCTAACTAAGGTACCTACTTAGATATAATTAAACCAAATATGGCATTAAAATTGGAGAACACTTATGCGAAACCGTGGGGCAAAACTAGTTAATAAAAATTGACATAACCAAAGACTCTTATACAATCTCATCACGACTTCATTACCGTGAAGGTATTAAAGATTAATATCACTCTAAATATCGTGTACCGTCAGCAAAAAAAAACTCAGTTTCCTTTGCAGAAATTGCTATTTAGCAAAAATTCTTGTTTGCAGTAATAATAATTTCCTTAAATAAAAATTATAGATAAAACATTTAAGAGTTTAATAGACAGTATACGACATTATTAAAAGCACAGAATTATGTAAAGCCACAGAACACGTCTAGTTAGCTGATATAACAAAAGTCAACATAACCAGAGATTCCGATACAATCTCCTTACGAGTTCATTACCGAAAGATCGAGGATTAACGTCACTATAAATAACGCTGTACGGTCAGCAAAATAATTAATTTCATTGATAAAAGTGTTTTCTTAGTAATTATGCGTTTCTATGGTTTAAAAGTGTAATGAAGATCCTTATTGCCGAATCAAAAACTAAAAATAAAAAATGTATAGTCTACGAAATAACAACATTGATGTATTGGTCATACTTTAAACATACATTTTAACAGAATTTGTTACTAGGTAACAATTTCAGTATTTACCAATCACGAACATTGAAACGTAGTATAGTCAGGTAAAACACTATCTTTAGTGGTACAGTATTTTGTAATAATGTAGCCCTTTAATGAAATATTTTTTACTTTACGTAACTTCTACTAATTAATCTTTTAAAAATGAAAAAAAAATAAAAATCCCCCTTTTTTGTTGACGGTACCCCGTAGCCGGAGCAAACGCAGTAAATGATCAATTTAATCTGGCCGTATTATCGGGCTTAATTAAAAGGTAACTAAGATTACTTCGTGGTTAAGCATGTAGCTACATGTCTCATAGCTGTATAATTATTTTTCTAGAAACTTTTCATGATATAAAACTAAAAATAAATATTAAATTAGCACCTCACTGGGCTTGAAGTTATACTCATAGCAGTAACCATTAATATAAAGGTTGAACTCTACACAGAGAATTGGAAATTCAAGGAGTTAAACCGTTGAAAGGCTATTTAAATTTAAGAACAACTCAGATTGGTCCGATTTGACAGATCGCCATACAAATCTTTCAAAATTACTAGACTTGAGGGGTGCTTAAATTTTATTTGCGTATGAGTATTTGTATATATAGTAAAATATATAGTGGTAGTAAAATTCCTTAGCAAAGATTATTCCCAACAACGTCAAAGACTTACAGACATCTTATCACTACATACTTTAAACAATAAGTATCACTTTCTTTAGTCCGTCTTTAAGTATGCTTAAATCTTAAAAACTATGGTACCAATTTTCATGCGGTTTTTTATCAGATAGAGAGATTCAAAAGGAAGATATATGTATAATACATGTAATAAAAGCGGGTAAAGCCAGGAGGCTCAGCTAGTATTAAATAAATAAATAATACTTCAGTATTTTCAAACAGCGCCATCTATTCCAACAGTAAACATGTATAAAGGCAATATTATTAATAACTAGCTGTTGCCCGCGACTCCGTCCGCGAGGACTTTCATATAAACTTTGACCCCCCCCCCCCGTATTATCCCTTCTTACCAGCAGAAAAGAAGTGGGGTTTTTATCAGGGGCTAGACCACATGTGTACCAAATTTCATTATAATCGTTCAGCGGTTTGTCTGTGAAAGCGTAAAATTATAAAAAACAACCCCTCACGCAACCTTTTGGGGGTTGATTTAAAAAAAAAGTAGCCTATATCCTTCCTCAGGCTTTAGACTATCTTCGTACCAAATTTCGTACTAATCAGTTCAGTAGTTATAGTGTGATGGAAAGACAGAGAGACAGACAGAGCTACTTTCGCATTTATTATAATAGTAAGGATAATTAATAATATATATTTTGTAAATACACACATTAAATAAACATAGCATCACTCAGACCTTAGAAAAATACAAACGTAAAGTATTGTGGGTAATTTTGTAGACCAAAGCGACACGTTTAATCATAACAATGATACACTCCGTAATTTTCTTTCCACTGCGGGCTTTTAAACAAAAGAAAACACCTTACCCCAGCTAATAAGAGCAAGGTAATCCATCATGGCTAGGTAATATCGTCCGCAATACAAAGTTATTGTCACCTGGACGATTGCGGTACATGTTTGCTTCTTAAGAAGACCCTTGGGCGTCGTACCGAACTTGCTACGTGGATGAAACAGAGGCATATTGTGTTATACATAGAATTATAACACATAGAACTATATGGACACGCAAAGTGAAGCCATTTCAAAGTAGATAATTTTGTCTACTTACATAGATCGTTGCCGCAGTATGTTTATGGAAGATTTTAATTTTCCCACATCTATACTATATATAAAAAGAAATCGCAAAATGTGTTGGTAAGAGCATAACTCGATAACAGCTGAACCGATTTACATAGTTCTTTTTTTAGAATAATCATGGATGTACGAGGATGGTTTTTAAGCAAAAAATGGTTGTCGTAGGTTACAGGTTTCGGGTAGTATTAGTACAGCGTGAACGAAGTCGACTTGGGACGGCTGGTTTTTTTTTTTTTTTTAATAATAAAAATTGTTTTTTAAAAAAAAAAGCACACTAAATTTAGAATATTACATTGAATGGGTTACGACGATCGCTTCAACTAGGTACAACCTGTGCTAGAGGCGATCGGCGTCTTCCTCACCGGATATGTGATAAGGATGTTGAAGATTTTATTTTTTATGTTTGATGTAGTAGGAAGGTTTTCAATTTTATTAATTTTATTATATAGAAGAGGGCCCAGTTTAATTAGTAATAGTAATAAGTAGTAGTTATTAAGTAATAGTTTATAATGTAAATTTCTTATAGTAGCAACATTATCGGTGGGTTTGTGTGCATATTATCAGATAAAAGAACGTGCTTTTAACACTTACACTTACTTACTATATAATACAGTTGTGACTTCACTTACGGCGGATTTAATTAAGGGGCTCTCCGTCTATGCGTTATACGTCTATGGTGTTATGTATGTATAATGTATGTTATGTAGAGGGGAAATTAGTTCAGCCTTGATGGGGTAAGGAGTTCTTATAGTTAACTATTGTTTAATCACACGAACTGAAGAAAAAGTAGTAAGTAAAGTTTATTGAAATGTTTTATTAAACTATATTTATACGCGTTTTGTATTGCTTTTCACTCTATTGGTAAGTGAGATGCCCATTTTTTCTTTACTGTCCCTTTTTATTCTCTTTTATCACAAATCCTTTTTACTGCTCATTATAAAGTATGATAATAAACGTCAAAAAGTATATAGCTACTAAGTTACTCCATTGAAAAATACTGTTCCATTTATGTGGTCTAAATATTTTTGTTTATTGTCGACACTCTGAATGAGCTTTGCATTCAAATACTAGTCTATGAAACAGAAAGGAATATGGGCTCACTTTGATACCTATAGATCTAGAATTCTACAATCATTCTAGAAGATTCTAGAATCTACGAGATAAGCCACAAACACATAAGACAGCAGTTTTCCTTAGTCATAGTCAAAGTCTTAATTCAACTAGACTACATATAGCAAGTATAACACATGAATCATCGTGGTATAGCAAATCGTTTTCCCCTAAGAACATAGATAGAACTTTTAATTTAAATTTTTCAACAATTTTACCAAACATTCCTGAATGTAGTCCTATTTTTTCCACTACATAAAAAATGATATTTTTTATTAATAGCCTCGCGTTATTTCGCCATAGTATAAATTGATTTCCGAAACCACCATTAAAACTTCAGCCGAACGAACAAAATATTGATGCACGGTGTAGGTACATAAAATAAACGTCAAACTCCGACAATCGCGATACGGTTACAATCGGGCGAAATGAAAAATTAATTAGATTCCAAT
>JADANM010005719.1:597382-608385 GCA_026213755.1 Eurema hecabe
TCAAACAAATTTAGAACTAATCTTAATATGTACTAAACATTAGTGTCCTTGAAGAAATGTCGTATACTTGTAATTGTCTGTGTTTATGCAAAATGGAACCACGCGGTAAATTTTCTTTTTTGGGCTTTTTCAAGACTTCTTATCTAAATATGGTATATCTGTTATGGTCTATTATACCAAAAAGTACCATATAATGTTTTCATTCCAAAACTATTTTGGAATTAAAAAATTTAAAGCTCTATTTTCTTGGACTATTAATTCTAAGATCTATACTAATATATAAAGCTGAAGAGTTTGTTTGTTTGTTTGTTTGAACGCGCTTATCTCAGGAACTATTGGTTCGAATTGAAAAATTATTTTTTTATTTAATAGACAATTTATCGAGGAAGGCTTTAGGCTACATCACGCTGCGACTAATAGGAGCGAATATATAATGGAAAATATGAAAAAAACGGGAAAATTTTTCATATTTGAGGGCTTCCTTTGCGTAAGCTGCGAAAACGGTTCAAGATACAAAAATAATATGTATGAAAGAGTTATTCCTCTTTAAATGATATAAAAAAAAGTCCGCGGCAGCATATGTCTATCTTCTAAGATTGACTCACTATAACATAATAATAGAAATAGATCCGACGGGGACGAAGTCGCGAGCAACAGCTAGTGTTCAATATCGATTGTGTTTTTTTTTACCTTTGAAATCGAACATAGACTATCAAAATTATTTCCAACCCACTTTCAGGTTAACCGTAGTCGAGAAAAAAGGCAGTATGTTGACAATAAATTACGTTGCGAAATATAAATTATAATATAAACGTCTGGAAACGGGATAATAAGATGAAATACGGTTTCGGTGATATGAAAGGAGATATAACTGTGAGCATAGAATAATTACATCTAGAACCGGTCTATGAGCACGCATTGTGAAGCCATGTCAAAGTAGACAATTTTATCTACCTACATATATCGTCACCGTAGTGCATCGCATAAAACACATTTAATAGGGTAAATTTCTTGTAACAGCAACATTATCGATGGAGTTGTATGTGTGTGTCATCGAGTATAAGAACGTGATTTTTATTATTCGTATTTACATATATAGAGTTATAGCTTCACTTATGGCGGATCGATTATTAAGAGCCTTTTTTTATAGAGGGGAAATCCTCATAGCATGAACCCATGGACCTCGGGGAAGGACCACGGGTTATGTCGGACTTCTACCAAAACCCCCTATTTATCGTTCTGCCGCAGCGAGCGGGGATCCTTGGTACCTTCAGACTCTTCCGGGAACCGATTATCAAGGGCCTATCACTCTGTGCGTTATACGTCTATAACAGTGAGTATTCTTACAAATATTCCGTAGAATTGAATTGCTCGTGTATGAGGTTTTTTGTAATTTGTAACGAAATTGTATCTTTACGTAATAGTGTATTTCTTTGGGGTTTCTCATAAGCTGCGAAGGCTTGAATATCAAGCACTATATTAAAACGTACTTTTATAGTTTTCTTTGATTTATTTGGTGATTAAAATTGGTTACTTTTCCTTTAAGTATTAAGTTATATTCAGTTATAGAACTGTGTACTGTAAGAATTACTAAGAACTGGAGATTCATTTTTGACGTTGTTTTTATTTTATTTTCATGTTAATTTTCATTTTCTACTATCGATTGCAACAAGAAAGCTCAAAGAGACCATTTAAATGTTTTCGTATTTCTTAATTATTTACCAATATTAACCATTTTAATGTTTTTTTCCGAGCAAGAGTGGTACCCGGATAAGCTGGCAAAATTTATCCTAACGACATGACATCTTAATATTATATACTAGCTGTGCCCCGCGGTTTTATCCGCGTTATTCCCGTTCCCGGGGCAATACCGTATACCATGTTTTGATCCAGGGTATCACCTATTTACATATCAAATTTCAACTAAATCGGTACAGCCGTTTTTCCGTGAAAGAAAGAAAAACAGACACACTTTCCCATTTATAATATTAGTATGAATAATATGTTATATTAAAAAGGCATATTAAAATGATAAATCTGAACAAAAGTAATAATAATTTGGACTTGGTTAGATCTCATAGCATTAAGTATAGCGCCATCTGCCGCACATGTAACTATTGGAGGCCACAACCAACTTATTTACTTAATAAGGGACAAATAAAACTTTACTTACCATGTTATTACATACAACTTCGTTTACTCTTTATCCGACAACGCAATAAAAGGATGTGTTATGTGTTTGGTAGTTTATATATTCCTTGGTACCACATAAAATGCTAAATCAATTTTAGAATACATAGAATACTATATTGATTATGTCATTCACCCAATTATTTTACCAAACACGTATAACATAGATGATGTAAAAATTACACCCTTTTTTTTCAAAGAACAAAAAAACAATGAAAACCAGCGCTATCCTGAGAGTTCGCTCTCAGGATAGCATTAGCTGAGATGTCGCCTTTTGCTACGTTTCTGTTTGTATGTGTTGATTTTATAATGTTTTTATTTGTATTTTAGTAGCAATAAACACTTTTTTATTTTATTTTAAACATCAAATTCGATTTAACCCGTCTTCATATCTGTGCCATCAAGCATACTAATAACAAACATTAGAATTTAAACCTCCTTCATTTTTGAGTCCTCCTTAGTCGTTTAAAAGTCTTATCTAAATAACAAGTAATACCTAAGATCTAGTAAACAATAAAAGAGCCGGTCGTCAAACTATAATTAGGATCGTTTTCGAAAAAACATGAACGGGTCGCGATCCGGTTGACAGTTCTATATGGACAACTGAAACTTGACGATTTTAACATTTTCAGCTTTTTCTAGACGGATTATTTAACAACGTACATCTTCTTTGAGCAGTCAAAATTATTAAAACGACGAATGAAGTAGAAGAATAGCTTCACTAGCATTTGAATTATTTTTATCTCTTCCCACCTTTCTTTATACTTTCTATTATTTCCTTAAGTCATAAATTTATAGCTTGACAGGTATTGCAATGCTGTCGTGACGCACTTACCTTTGCTACTCATGTACCTTCGCCCATGAGTTTACCATCGTTTACCATCAGATGAATGAAGGTTCGCTACTAAGCAGAAGTGCTTAGTTGCCTACCATTAACAAAAAAGCTTGTCTGTGCAAATTTTTATTCACCTGTGCGTATTTCATGTTTTTTTTTAAATAACGATTTCGCAGATGCACTTGAACATTTACAATACATTTTTAAAATATAGCATGGAGTTCATTATTTCTTCGCTTTTCAATATTTCAAAATCTAGAGATATAACTATCCAGTGGTTTTTACAATTGTTTACTCCAATGATGCCATAATATATTCATGTTATAACCTACTTTAGTTTTATGGTCATATGCTTAAGATAATAGAGTCGATAGTCTAGAAACACTTACCTAATAGCTGTTAAGAAGGCAAATGACTGAGAGGTCTGGGCTGCCTTAAGAAGATGATCAAATCCATGTGACCAAACCATAATTGGTGGAAGTAATCTTCAATGAAGGCGAAGATCTTAAAGTAACAAGAAAATGATGTGGGTTCAGGAACTTCAACCTTAATGAGGAAAATACATCATCATCATTATCATTATCAAGGCAGCCTATGGCTGTCTATTGTTTGACATAGGAGAACCATAGAGAAGACCGGGAACTTTGGCTCACCTTGGGAGAGCCCAAGGTGAGCCAAAGTTCCCGGTCTTCTAGTCTTCTTTAGGTCATCGGTCCATCAAGATGGTACAAACAATATTTGAAATTAAAACGCTAGAAGCCTACCCAAAAGTGATAGTCTCAGCCAATAAATTTTAGGGCGGACTTGTTATTCGAAGTATTTCCGTCCAATCTCGCCAAGATTAAGTTAAGAAAGCTTTGTGTCGAAATTCTATGAAAATGTCGAAAATTCGTCCAATATATACATATTTTGAATTCTCCGGTACCAATATGTTTCAAGGACTATAGTATTTCTTTGCGCATGTCCGTACATTTAAAGGTACTGTATGAATTTCAGTCTTCGGGAGTAGCCCGGCGGTGCTGGGTGGAGACTGGCCGCCATTTTGTTTTGATTAAATACTCGTATATATACGACACGGTACGGTGATGTGAAGTGATGTGAACGGTAAGTGAAAAGTTGGTGATAACCTTGATAGAACTTGCATAGCTTACAAATTGATACTTGGATAATATAGCTATTTAAACGTGGGTGTTTGATAACTATAAACTTGATACGAGTTCACAACTTTCGTAAGTAAAATATTGTTTTTAATTTCATAGTATCTAATCTAAGATCGGATGTTTTATTTATTTAATTAAGTACATAATATAAATATACAAAAAGTAGTATGTAAAGTTTATTATAAAAAAAATGAACATTTTCAACAAAACATTGCAAAGCATATCAATAAATTGTTTTTTTAGGTTGGTGTTGAAGATGATTTTTGAATTTGTGTGTTAATCAACTTTTTTCAACAACTGTACGTACATAATACTAACCTCATGTACTCCGAAAATACTAGGCCTTAATTAATTATGATTTAGATAACAATTATATTAAAAAAACAATTTAATACTAAACTATTAGTAGCTGTGACCCGCGTTTTTGTCATAGATATATGATATTTATATAGGTATTTTTTTATATAATATTTTGGGATGAAATAACAAAACGGTAATTGAAATGTTTTTTAACGTCTTATAAATTATTTATTCACATACAAACTTTTAATTACTACAACTTTTTATATTGTAATAAAAGGAACATTCTCAAGCTCTCTATGCGTCTCGCAAATTCATCATAATCTCAAGTTAAGTTAGTTACTCTTAAGACAACACTTAAACGTTAATAAAATTTAAGTTATCAAATCTACTTATTACGAAAATTTTCAAAAAGCAGCTAAACTTAAGACTGAGACATCTACTAGAGATATCCTTAATTTTGATTTGACCTTAAGTATTTTAGAATTAAAACTGAAATTTTAAGGCTAGTGTACATAGTCATAGCTATATTTATTTCTATTCAAAATTGTTTTACATAAAATATACATTAATGCTTCAGTGCATAATCTACACCACCGTTTAAGAAGGCATTTTCAACAGCGAATAACTGAGACGAAACTGTGTTAGTTGCTTTTTAAAATAAAAGGTTTGTACCAAATTTCGTTCTAATCGGTTAAGAAGTTTTAGCGTGATGGAAAGACAGACGGAGAGAGTTACTTTCGCATTTATAATATTAGTAAGGATTAAGATTTTAAATGAAGTATATATCTTGCTCGCAAAACCCCGGGGTCGCAACTAGTCATCTATACATATAATAAAAACGTAACGAGTCGCTGTCTGTACATGGAAGATGACCTTTATTAATAACATAGAACCCAAAACAATAATTTTTAGAATTTTTGTCTATTTGTCTGTTTGTTTGTGCACGCTAATCTCAGAAACGGCTTATCCTATCTAGATGGGGTTTTCAATGATATATTGTGGTAAGCTTCACTTAACATTTAGTGTTTAATTCATGTCTATCGGATGATAAATAAAAAAGTTATGGCAATTTAAAGAATCACGTTGAACTTGACGAACGTTTGTTGGCGCGGGTTTGGCATTTTCAAAAATGGTGCCCAAAGTCACTTTTCTACGCGGGCGAAGTCGCGGGCACAGCTAGTATAATATAATATAATAATGACTTAGGACCGTAGAGTTTTATATTAATGGCGTTAGAATCGCTTCCGCTTCACTGGCGCGGGAAACCAGCGAGCCATATTTCTGCACACTTCATTATAACATAGAATATTTCATAATTTCTACAAGGAAAAACTATTTTATATATTTTAGTTGATCAAATGTGTTATAAAATTAAAGACTGATTGACCACTGATGTGTAATTTTCTTAAACTTTTAGGGGTATTTCCCTTTATTTTATTAGTGTAAAAGAAGGTTGATTTTTTTATACATTTTAATATATAGAAAATTAAAATATATAGAATCCATACTTATATTATAAATGCGAGAGTAACTCTGCCTGTCTGTCTGTCTGTCTGTGTTTTCATCACGCTAAAACTACTGAACCGATTAGAAGGAAATTTGGTACACAGATGGTCTAGAGTCTAGTGAAGGACATAGGCTACTTTTTTTTTCAAATCAACCCCCAAAAGGTTGCGCGTAGGGTTGAAACTTTTTTAAAATTTTACGCTTTCACGGCCAAACCGGTGAACCGATTGTAATGAAATTTGGTCTAGAGCCTGAGATAAAACATAGGCTGCTTCTTAACTGAAAAAAAAGATCGGACGAAGTCGCGGGCAACAGCTAGTAGACAATAAATTACGTGTTTGTCCAAAAACGAATCCTAAACTATTGAACCGATTTTAAATAAAATTTGCACACCGTGTGCAGTTTGATCCAACTTAAAAGATAGGATAGCTTACATCATAATATAAATTTGGTAATTTTTTTTTAAATCGGTTCAGTAGATACCGGAATTACCCCTTACAATTTAACAAACACACAAACTTTACTTCTTTATATATTAGTATAGATTTACATACTATCATTTTGTTAATACATTTATATAATACTTTCACTTAACGGTAATCAAAAAAAAATAATTTAATTGATTTTTTTGCCCATATATTTTATAGCAATTAGACTCCAAGTATTTTCATGTAATTGTTCCGGATTCCATTTCGATTGATATTCAAATTCCATTTAGCGTTCCATTAGGAACAGATACGACAAAATAATCATGTTTCCATTCCATTACGCAGTATAAGTGAGCTCTATTCGGGTCCGTAAACATAGCCGGTAATGTATAGCGAAGCAGCCGATTTCGATTTTCAGCGAAGAGACCGTTTAATGTTAGTGAACGAGTCTTTGGGTATTATTATTTGATAATTTTCAATTTTATGTTTATTCAACTAGGCTTCATATAGTAATATTTTTGAATCATCATAGTATAACAAAACAGTTAAATGCCACCTGGGTGGAAAGCATTTTATATAGAAGAATCGGCAAGAAACTGTTAGTTTTTAATTTCTTTTATAAAATTAAACAATTGAAACTTATTAATATAATATAATTCACCATAACAGGATGGCATTATATTTTTTTCACAAACTGTCTTGCGAGTGTTAAGTATAGTAACAATATTCCTATCTAATATATATATCTGATTTTTTTACATACCGATAACGAGTTCTCGATAATTATTAAATAAATAATCAATATTTCAGGGTAATTTCAAACAGCGTCATTTAGTTCCACGCTAAGCAGAGCTTGTGTTATGGCAATTAGATAACCGAGTAATTACATAAACATAGTTTTCTTTTGTACATACATAATATAATACATAGCAACACCCAGACCACAGAAAAATACAAATGTTAATTACAAATAATATATTTGTAATTAACATTTGTATTTTCCGGTGTGGGATCCACGACCCTTCGCGCAGAAAGCAGTTGTATCTATCTATTGCTATCTCTGCGCCAAGCGGTCGTCTTATTGTTATTAATAGGAAACTAGGAATTAAAAGCTAAAAGAAATGTCATTATAACATATAAAATACTCGTTAAGTGCGAGTCGGACTTGTTTTCTTTTAACTACTCGTATTTAAAAAACATTAACTACATTATATTTTACAGTCTGGCGACACATACCAAAAAGACAGTATGCCGACTTTCGAAAAATAGCATAATTTTAAATTGTGTTGCCGCCTTTTATTAAATGAAACGTATTTTAACATGTGTTAAAGCCTTTTAAAAGCATAGAAATCCTTTCAAGAACGAGTCATTAAATGTCAAACATTAGATGTCATTTCAAACAAAATGCTTCTAATGACGTAGCATCAAATCGTCACGAAATTATGAAATAAATTATAATTATTACATATAATCTTATTAATGAAAGTATTTTAAGCGGGATTTTTATTTGAACATTTATTTTAATTAAACTAATTTTGGATAACGACGGTCAGCGTCAATGTGGAAATATAATGCAAACGATTTAAGAATGCTACTGAATTGTATTTGCGTCATAAGCATTTGAATACCTTTTTAAATTGGTCACTTTTTACGACATTGTTCATTCTTTATTTTTCAAAAATTTCCAGTTTATATTTTACTTCTCTTATTTAGTTTTGTGGGCTTGCTATTGTTATGAAAATTATCAAAATAGGTGAAGTAGATTCGGAGATTACTCCTCTTTTTTAATTTCTCCCTCTTCTAACTCCTGTAGGTAGGTATAGGTATAAAGAAAATCCTCATAGGGTACCCATAGGTGCTATATATAATTGGAGAAAAGACCATGAGTTATGTTAAACCAAAACCCCACTGTGTTCCGTCCTACCCCAGCAGGTAGGGGTTACTGACACCTTCGGACGAGTAGAATCTTCTACTAAGAGAATTTACAGCTTTAGCTTGACTAACCTCGATAATACGTATTAATATATCAATACTAATACGTTATGCCATAAGCCTATGTGTTATAGGAAACGTCAGAACAACATATCTATTAGTAACTTTATAAAGAACTAGCTGTTGCTCGCGACTTCGTCCCCGTCGGATCTATTTCTATTATTATGTTATAGTGAGTCAATCTTAAAAGATAGACATATACTGTCGCGGACTTTTTTTAGATCATTTAAAGGGGAATAATTCTTTCATACATATTTTTTTGTATCTTGAACCGTTTTCGTAGCGCACGCAAAGGAAGCCCTCAAAGATGAATAATTTTCCCCGTTTTTTCCATATTTTCCATTATATCTTCGCTCCTATTAATCGCAGCGTGATGTTATGTAGCCTAAAGCCTTCCTCGATAAATTTTCTATTCAATAAAAAAATAATTTTTCAATTCGAACCAGTAGTTCCTGAGATTAGCACGTTCAAACAAACAAACAAACTCTTCAGCTTTATATATTAGTAAGTATAGATTTAAAGCTTCATATATATCTAATCGTGTATAGACAGCCTTAAACCGTTAACGAGAAACCCCCTCTTATAAATTAAAGACAAATCCCTTTACATTAAAAATTCCCGGCGCACGGATGATCCGCCAGTGACGTGATCACGTGATCAACAAATGTACGACTTAAAGGCTGTTTATACTCTGCGACAATTTTCTTTAAATGTTTAAAATTTGTATATTTTAATCGACCCGTATAGTACGCGTCACGATTTTTTAGCGCTGAACGAAACCTGCACAGAAGTCAAAAATAAGGTATCGAGGTAACGGCGCGGCGCGCGGGGCGCGTGATCGTCGGGTGCGCGAGCGTTGATTAGTTGTCCCAGTCGTGTTGTCTTTCTCGCACCAATACGTCAATTACGAGTGCGATTCTACCGATGCGCAGCTATTCTCGCTAAACATAAATGACGCGTACTATACCTTGTAGTATTACCCTTGCCTTCACCCGCGTACGAGTAATAAGGTACCAATGTAGTTTAACTTAATGAAATGTTTATACCACTCCTTATAAGTGTAGTTATCATACTTAATTAATGAAAATCTATCTTCATGAAAAATCCAACTCGCACTCTCAATCCAAATTCTTCACTTTATATATTCTTATATTAAAGCCAAAGTCAAAGTCAAATCTGCAGACAAAGTCAAATTAATCACTAGCTCAATGGAATTAGTATGTTAGCAACAATAACATTAACATTTTTATGTCTAAATATAGGATTGATTAACTTGTTCAATAACGAATTCTGCTTTTCTATACAATTTGACAACAATACACAGAATGACAAAACTATAGACGACACTTTTTATGTTATAATCTTTTTGTTCGTTGTAGGTTATTTTGAGGTCAATTATATTAGGTCTTCAATGACACCTTGACAGTATTTTAGGTACGAAATGTGACTCATTATTCTAATACAATAATACATTTTTGTAGAATTGACTATAAAATTATATAAATACATCAAAAAATGTAAATCATCTTAACACTCAAATCACTATTATATATAAGATTTATACCTGCCAGGAAAGAAAAAAACAAAATAAAAGGGTATCTTTGAAGTTATTTTTTGTTAGAAATCGGAATCAAATCAAACAATGAAATTTTTTAAAAATGATAAGAGATAAATTCTACACGAACCATCAAACTTTATCGTTGCGATTTAAAGTCGCAGCAATACAAACAGCTTAAATCATGCGATTTAAAATCGTAGTACTACGAAGGCCTTTAATTTAATAATGAAAGCCTCTCGTAGCTTAAATGTTAAATGAAACCTGATACATCTTCTGTTCAGATTTTGTTACGCCCCCAACCCCGGCAATTGGTACCGAGTGTTTTAGAATTATTTAACGAATCTTTATCTTATAAATAAAGTTTCTGAGGTTTTACGATTTATTTTTTTAGCGTGGAAATACGTTTGAAACACCCATGAGCCTTGTGGTAAGGAGCATAGGTTGTTTGGGTTATGATGGCTATATCTCCTACTTGCGGAAGATAGCTACGTGCGTCCTCAGCAAGTCCGCCCCCCGAAAGTGTTAGTCGGTAGGGCTCCTGGCTCCGACATAACCACCTTCTTCTTCCACGAAGAGGACGCATTATCCGCAACAGGATTTTCCCTCGTAAAAATAGGGTATATTCTACTAAAAACCAAGTATGTTTCGCCTGACTGCAGGGTAGAGGTCACGAGATAACGACTGAACCTTTGATATTTTTCTAGAATATTCCTTAACGTACGAAGATGATTCTTAAGCTGAGAATAATAGGATAGGAAAGGTTATAGTTAGGATATGTACAGTGAAAGAAGTCGTGTCAGGTCAGCTAGTGACAAAAATAATCAGTTTATAAGCGAGTCAAAACACGGGCGAATACTAGTTTTGTAACAAAGTAAACGTAATGCTTAAAGTTATTCAAGTCACACTTAAATATATTTTCGCAAACAAATAAACATTTAATGAAATATAGACTTACCCTAACTTGGTCCTAAAATTTAAAGACATATAAGCTGAAGCACCCTTTTCGTCCTTAGAGGGTAGATTCAACCCTT
>JADANM010005719.1:613445-627466 GCA_026213755.1 Eurema hecabe
AAGGGTTGAATCTACCCTCTAAGGACGAAAAGGGTGCTTCAGCTTATGTCTTTAAATTTTAGGACCAAGTTTGGGTAAGTCTATATTTCATTAAATGTTTATTTGTTTGCGAAAATATATTTAAGTATGACTTGAATAACTTAAAATATAACATGTACTTTTGTTACAAAACTAGCATTAGCCCGTGGTTTGACTCGCTTATAAACTGATACTTTTTGATACTGGCTGACCTGACACGACTTCTTTCACTGTACGTATCCTAACTATAACCTTTCCTATCCTATTATTCTCAGCTTAAGAATCATCTTCGTACGTTAAGGAATATTCTAGAAAAATATCAAAGCTTCAGTCGTTATCTCGTGACCTCTACACTGCAGTCAGGCGAAACATAGTGAATTTTTAGTACATATACCCTTTTTTTACGAGGGAAAATCCTGTTGCGGATAACGCGTCCTCTTCGTGGAAGAAGAAGGTGATTATGTCGGACTCACCAGGAGCCCTGCCGACTAAAACCCACCGGTGTTCCGTCGCGCACCCTTTCAGGGGGCGGACCTGCTGAGGACGCACGTAGGAGATATACCCATCATAACCCAAACAACCTATGCTCCTTACCACAAGGCTCATGGGTGTTTCAAACGTATTTCCACGCTAAAAAAATAAATCGTAAAACCTCAGAAACTTTATTTATAAGATAAAGATTCGTTAAATAATTCTAAAACACTTGGTACCAATACACGGGGCTGGGGTCGTAACAAAATCTGAACAGAAGATGTATCAGGTTTCATTTAACATTTAAGCTACGAGAGGCTTTCATTATTAAATTAAAGGCCTTCGTAGTACTACGATTTTAAATCGCATGATTTAAGCTGTTTGTATTGCTGCGACTTTAAATCGCAACGATAAAGTTTGATGGTTCGTGTAGAATTTATCTCTTATCATTTTTAAAAAATTTCATTGTTTGATTTGATTCCGATTTCTAAAAAAAAATAACTTCAAAGATACCCTTTTATTTTGTTTTTTTCTTTCCTGACAGGTATAAATCTTATATATAATAGTGATTTGAGTGTTAAGATGATTTACATTTTTTGATGTATTTATATAATTTTATAGTCAATTCTACAAAAATGTATTATTGTATTAGAATAATGAGTCACATTTCGTACCTAAAATACTGTCAAGGTGTCATTGAAGACCTAATATAATTGACCTCAAAATAACCTACAACGAACAAAAAGATTATAACATAAAAAGTGTCGTCTATAGTTTTGTCATTCTGTGTATTGTTGTCAAATTGAATAGAAAAGCAGAATTCGTCATTGAACAAGTTAATCAATCCTATATTTAGACATAAAAATGTTAATGTAATTGTTGCTAACATACTAATTCCATTGAGGTAATGATTAATTTGACTTTGACTTCAGATTTAATTTTGACTTTGGCTTAATATAAGAATATATAAAGTGAAGAATTTGGGTTGAGAGTGCGATTTGGTGTTCTCATGAAGATAGATTTCATTAATTAAATATGATAACTACACTCATACGGAGTACTATAGACATAATTAAGTTTAAGTACCTTGGTACCTTATTACTCGTGGTGAAGGCAAGGGTAGTAAGTACTACTAGGTACAGGTAGATTTAAATTATACAAATTTTAAACATTTAAAGAAAATAGTCGCAGAGTATAAACAGCCTTAAAGTCGTACATTTGTTGATCACGTGATCACGTCACTGGCGGATCATCCGTGCCCCGGGAATTTTTAATGTAAAGGTATTTGTCTTTAATTTATAAGAGGGGGTTTCTCGTTAACGGTTTAAGGCTGTCTATACACGATTAGATACATATTAAGTTTTAAATTCTTTATAAAGTTACTGATAGATATGTTGTTTTGGCGGTTTTATAACACTTAAGACTGTGTGTTATAAACCTATAGACATAGGTTTATGGCATATCAATACTAATACGTATTATAAAGGAAAGTCAAGGTAAAGCTGTAAATTATCTTAGTAGAAGATTCTACGAAGGTGTCAGTAACCCCTACCCTGGGGTAAGACGGAACACAGTGGGGTTTTGGTTTAATATAACCCATGGTCTTTTCTCCAATATATAGCACCTATGGGTTCCCTATGAGGATTTTCTTTATACCTATACTTACCTACAGGAGTTAGAAGGGGGAGAAATTAAAAAAGAGGAGTAATCTCCGAATCTACTTCACCTATTTTGATAATTTTCACAACAATAGCAAGCCCACAAAACTAAATAACAGAAGTAAAATATAAACTGGAAATTTTTGAAAAATAAAGAATGAACAATGTCGTAAAAAGTGACCAATTTAAAAAGGTGTTCAAATGCTTATGACGCAAATACAATTCAGTGGCCTTCTTAAATCGTTTGCATTATATTTCCACATTGACGCTGACCGTCGTTATCCAAAATTAGTTTAATTAAAATAAATGTTCAAATAAAAATCCCGCTTAAAATACTTTCATTAATAAGATTATATGTAATAATTATAATTTATTTCATAATTTCGTGACGATTTGATGCTACGTCATTAGAAGCATTTTGTTTGAAATGACATCTAATGTTTGACTTTAATGACTCGTCTTGAAAGGATTTCTATGCTTTTAAAAAGCTTTGTTGCCGCCTTTTATTAAAGAAACGTATTTTAACACATATTAAAATACGTTTCTTTAATAAAAGGCGGCAACACAATTTGAAATTATGCTATTTTTCGAAAGTTGGCATACTGTCTTTTTGGTATGTGTCGCCAGACTGTAAAATATAATGTAGTTAATGTTTTTTAAATACGAGTAGTTAAAAGAAAACGAGTCCGACTCGCACTTAACGAGTATTTTATATGTTATAATGACATTTCTTTTAGCTTTTAATTCCTAGTTTCCTATTAATAACAATAAGACGACCGCTTGGCGCAGTAGTAGCACAACTGCTTTCTGCGCGAAGGGCCGTGGACTCGATCCTCACACCGGAAATATATATTTGTAATTAACATTTGTATTTTTTGTGGTCTGGGTGTTGCTATGTATTATATGTATGTACGAAAGAAAACTATATGCAATTTATTCCGTACTCTGCTTAGCGTGGAACTAGATGACGCTGTGTGAAATTATCCTGAAATATTTATTATTTATTTAATAATTATCGCAAATTCGTTATCGCTATGTAAAAAAAACAGATAATATATATTAGATAGGTAATACATTTATATAGGTTGATACAAAAATCTCTTGGAATATTGTTGCTTAACACTCGGGAGACAGACCCTTCTTTACGTGAAAAAAATATAATTCTATGCCTGTTATGATGAATTATATTATATTAACTAGCTGTTCCCGCGACTTCGCCCGCGTAGAAAAGTGACTTTGGGAAGCATTTTTGAAAATGCCTTACCCGCGCCAACAAACGTTCAGCAAGATCAACGTGATTCTTTAAATTGCCGTAACTTTTTTATTTATCAACCGATTGACATGAATTAAACACTAAATGTTAAGTGAAGCTTACCACAATATATCATTGAAAATCCAATCTAGATAGGATAAGCCGTTTCTGAGATTAGCGTGCAAAATTCCAAAAATTATTGTTTTGGGTTCTATTGCGTAATGATCTCCTATAATATTTTTTCTCATATATCTTCCATGTACAGACAGCGACTACGTTACGGTTATATTATATGTATTTATGATAAGTAATAACCATTTCAATTGTTTCATTTAATAATAGAAATTAGAAACTGTTAGTTTCCACACCGGTGGCATATAACTGTTTTGTTATACTTTGATGATTCAAAAGTATTACTATATGAAGCCTTGTTGAATATACATAAATTTGGCGTTACTTTGACTTCACTATAAATCAATGAATATTTTAAGGAAAGTTATAAGTAGCGTCACGAAACTTTAGCGCTGAACAAAACCTGCGCAAAAGCAAAAATAAGGTATCGAGGGGACGGCACGAGCGTTGATTGGTTCCTCAATCGTGTAGACAACACGCACTTCTCGCACCAATACGACAATTACGAGCACAATTCTACCGATGCGCAGCTATTCTCGTCCAGCGCTAAACATTCGTGACGCGACCTATATTACCAAATTATTATACCTAAAGACTCGTTCACTAACATTAAACGGTCTCTTCGCTGAAAATCGAAATCGGCTGCTTCGCTGTACATTACCGGCTATGTTTACGGACCCGAATAGAGCTCACTTATACTGCGTAATGGAATGGAAACATGATTATTTTGTCGTATCTGTTCCTAATGGAACGCTAAATGGAATTTGAATATCAATCGAAATGGAATCCGGAACAATTACATGAAAATACTTGGAGTTTAATTGCTATAAAATATTTGGGCAAAAAAATCAATTAAATTATTTATTTTTTTTAAGTGGAAGTATTATATAAATGTTTAATGTATTAACAAAATGATAGTATGTAAATCTACACAAGTAAATAAAGAAGTAAAGTTTGTGTGTTTGTTAAATTGTAAGGGGTAATTCCGGTATCTGCTGAACCGATTTAAAAAAATAATTACAAAATTTATATTATGATGTAAGCTATCCTATCTTTTAAGTTGGATCAAACTGCACACGGTGTGTAAATTTAATTTAAGATCGGTTTAATATTTTAGGATTCGTTTTTGGACAAACACGTAATTTATTGTCTACTAGCTGTTGCCCGCGACTTCGTCCGATCTCTAGGGCTCTAGACCAAATTTCATTACAATCGGTTCACCGGTTTGGCCGTGAAAGCGTAAAAATTTAAAAAAGTTTCAACCCTACGCGCAACCTTTTGGGGGTTGATTTGAAAAAAAAAGTAGCCTATGTCCTTCACTAGACTCTAGACCATCTGTGTACCAAATTTCCTTCTAATCGGTTCAGTAGTTTTAGTGTGATGAAAACACAGACAGACAGACAGACAGGCAGAGTTACTCTCGCATTTATAATATTAGTATGGATTCCATATATTTTAATTTTCTATATATTAAAATGTATAGAAAAATCAACCTTCTTTTACACTAATAAAAGAAATGGAAATACCCCTAAAAGTTTAAGAAAATTACACATCAGTGGTCAATCAGTCTTTAATTTTATAACACATTTGATCAACAAAAACTCCATCTTTAAAGCTATTAAAATATATAAAATAGTTTTTCCTTATAGAAATTATGAAATATTCTATGTTATAATGAAGTGTGCAGAAATATGGCTCGCTGGTTTCCCGCGCCAGTGAAGCGGAAGCGATTCTAACGCCATTAATATAAAACTCTACGGTCCTAAGTTATTATTATATTATATATAGCTGTGCCCGCGACTTCGCCTTCGTAGAAAAGGGACTTTGGGCACCATTTTTGAAAATGCCAAACCCGCGCCAACAAACGTTCAGCGAGTTCAACGTGATTCTTTAAATTGCCATAACTTTTTTATTTATCAACCGATTGACATGAATTAAACACTAAATGTTAAGTGAAGCTTACCACAATATATCATTGAAAACCCCATCTAGAAAGCATAAGCCGTTTTTGAGATAAGCGTGCACAAACAAACAGACAAAGAGACAAAAATTCAAAAAATCATTGTTTCGGGTTCTATTGCGTTAATAAAGGTCTTCCTATAATATTTTTCTCATATATCTTCCATGTACAGACAGCGTCTCGTTACGTTTATATTATATGTATAGATATAGATGACTAGTTGCGACCCCGGGGTTTTGCGGGCAAAATACCTATACTACATACTTCATTTAAAATCTTAATCCATACTAATATTATAAATCCGAAAGTAACTCTGTCTGTCTGTCTTTCCATCACGCTAAAACTACTGAACCGATTAGAAATTTGCTACAAAGATAGTCTAAAGCCTGGGGAAGGACATAAGCTACTTTCTTTTTTAAATCAACCCCCAAAAGGTTGTGCAAGGTGTTGAAACTTTTTATAATTGTACGCTTTCACAGCCAAACCGCTGAACCGATTGTATTGTAATTTGGTGTGGTCTAGAGCCTGAGGTAAAATGTAGGCTACTTTTCAAATGGGGGTTTATATAAAAAGTTTATATGAAAGTCCACGCGGACGGAGTTGCGTGCAACAACTAGTATACAATAAATTACGTGTCAGTTGTTTGTCCGCGATTGACTCCTAAACTACTGATCCTATTTTAAATTAAATTTGCACACCGTGTGCAGTTTGATCCAACTTAAAAGATAGAATAGCTTTCATCATAATATATGTCAGCGAAACCGGGGCGCGTCACTAGTATACTATATAGTAAGCCTTATAAACCTTACCTAGTAATACTTTTAAATTATGAATATTGTATTTCTTAGTATTATTTACTTTGTACATAATTTTCCTTTTATTTTAAAAAGCAACTAACACAGTTTCGTCTCAGTTATTCGCTGTTGAAAATGCCTTCTTAAACGGTGGTGTAGATTATGCACTGAAGCATTAATGTATATTTTTTGTAAAACAATTTTGTATAGAAATAAATATAGCTATGACTATGTACACTAGCCTTAAAATTTTAGTTTTAATGCTAAAATACTTAAGGTCAAATCAAAATTAAGGATATCTCTAGTCGATGTCTCAGTCTTAAGTTTAGCTGCTTTTTGTAAATTTTCGTAATAAGTAGATTTGATAACTTAAATTTTATTAACGTTTACGTGTTGTCTTAAGAGAAACTAACTTAACTTAAGATTTTCATGAATTTGCGAGACGAATAGAGAGCTTGAAAATGTTCCTTTTATTACAATATAAAAAGTTGTAGGAATTAAAAGTTGTTTGTGAATAAATAATTTATAAGACGTTAAAAAAACATTTAAAATACCTTTTTGTTATATCACCTCAAAATATTATATAGAAAAAATACCTCTTTAAATATCATATATAACAAAAACGCGGGTCACAGCTACTAATAGTTTAGTATTAAATTGGTTTTTTAATAAAATTGTTATCTAAATCATAATTAATTAAGGCCTAGTATTTTCGTAGTACATGAGGTTAGTATTATGTACGTACAGTTGTTGAAAAAGTTGATTAACACACAAATTAAAAATCATCTTCAACACCAACCTAAAAAAACAATTTATTGATAATATGCTTTGCAATGTTTTGTTGAAAATGTTCATTTTTTTATATAATAAACTTTACCTACTACTTTTTGTATTTTTGTATTATGTACTTAATTAAATAAATAAAACATCCGATCTTAGATTAGATACTATGAAATTAAAAACAATATTTTACTTACGAAAGTTGTGAACTTGTATCAAGTTTATAGTTATCAAACACCCACGTTTAAATAGCAATATTATCCAATTATCAATTTGTTAGCTATACAAGTTCTATCACGGTTATCACCAACTTTCCACTTACCGTTCACATCACTTCACATCACCGTACCGTGTCGTATATATACGAGTATTTAATCAGAACAAAATGGCGGCCAGTCTCCACCCAGCACCGCCGGGCTACTCCCGAAGACTGAAACTCATACAGTACCTTTAAATGTACGGACATGCGCAAAGAAATACTATAGTCCTTGAAACATATTGGTACCGGAGAATTCAAAATATGTATATATTGGACGAATTTTCGACATTTTCATAGAATTTCGACACAAAGCTTTCTTAACTTAATCTTGGCGAGATTGGACGGAAATACTTCGAATAACAAGTCCGCCCTAAAATTTATTGGCTGAGACTATCACTTTTGGGTAGGCTTCTAGCGTTTTAATTTCAAATATTGCTACTCGTACTGATGCCCATCTTGATGGACCGATGACCTAAAGAAGACTAGAAGACCGGGAACTTTGGCTCACCTTGGGAGACCTATGTCAAACAGTAGACAGCCATAGGCTGCCTTGATAATGATAATGATGATGATGTCTTTTCCTCATTAAGGTTAAAGTTCCTGACCCCACTACGCTTTGTTACTTTAAGATCTTTGCCTTCATAGAAGATTACTTCCACCAATTATAATTTGGTCCCATGGATTTGATCATCTTCTTAAAGCAGCCCAGACCTCTCAGTCATTTGCCTTCTTAACAGCTATAAGGTAAGTGTTCCTAAACTATCGACTCTATTATCTTAAGCATATGACCATAAAACTAAAGTAGGTTATAACATGAAGATATTATGGCATCATTGGAGTAAACAACTGCAAAAACCACTGGATAGTTATATCTATAGATTTTGAAATATTGAAAAGTGAAGAAATAATGAACTCCATGCTATATTTTAAAAATGTATTGCAAATGTTCGAATGCATCTGAGAAATCGTTATTTAAAAAAAACATGAAATAAGCACAGGTGAAAAAAAATTTGCACAGACAAGCTTTTTTGTTAATGGTAGCCAACTAAGCACTTCTGCTTAGTAGCGAACCTTCATTCATCTGATGGTTAACGATGGTTAGATGGTTTAATCATGGAGGTACATGAGTAGCAAAGGCTACGTCTGCATTGCAATACCTGTCATGCTATAAATTTATGACTTAAGGAAATAATAGAAAGTATAAAGAAAGGTGGGAAGAGATAAAAATAATTCAAATGCTAGTGAAGTATAAGTTGTTTTAATAATTTTGACTGCTCAAAGAAGATGTACGTTGTTAAATAATCCGTCTAGAAAAAGCTGAAAATGTTAAAATCGTCAAGTTTCAGTTGTCCATATAAAACTGTCAACCGGATCGCGACCCGTTCATGTTTTTTCGAAAACGATCCTAATTATAGTTTGACGACCGGCTCTTTTATTGTTTACTAGATCTTAAGTATTACTTGTTATTTAGATAAGACTTTTAAACGACTTTAAAAAATGAAGGAGGTTAAATTTCTAATGTTTGTTATTAGTATGCTTGATGGCACAGATAAGAGGACGGGTTGAATCGAATTTGATGTTTAAAATAAAATAAAAAAGTGTTTATTGCTACTAAAATACATAATTAAAAACATTATGAAATCAACACATACAAACAGAAATGTAGCAAAAGGCGACATCTCAGCTAATGCTATCCTGAGAGCGAACTCTCAGGATAGCGCTGGTTTTCATTGTTTTTTTGTTCTTTGAAAAAAAGGGTGTAATTTTTACATCATCTATGTTATACGTGTTTGGTAAAATAATTGGGTGAATGACATAATCAATATAGTATTCTACGTATTCTCAGGTCATTTAATAAAATTGATTTAGCAATTTGTGGGGTACTGATGAATATATAAATTCCCAAAAACATAACACATCTTTTTAGCTGCGTAGTCGGATATAGAGAAAAAAGAAGTTGTAAGTAATAACATGGGAAGTAAAGTTTTATTTGTCCCTTATTAAGTTAATAAGTTGGTTGTGGCCTCCAATAGTCACATGTGCGGCAGATGGCGCTATACTTAATGCTATGAGATCTAACCAATTCCAAATTATTATTACTTTCGTTCAGATTTATTTTTTTAATATGCCCTTTTAATATAAAATATTATCCATACTAATATTATAAATGGGAAAGTGTGTCGGTTTTTCTTTCTTTCACGGAAAAACGGCTGTACCGATTTAGTTGAAATTTGATATGTAAATAGGTGATAACCTGGATCAAAACGTGGTATACTTTTTATCGCGGTATTGCCCCGGGAACGGGAATAACGCGGATAAAACCGCGGGGCACAGCTAGTATATAATATTAAGATGTCATGCCGTTAGGATAAATTTTGCCAGCTTATCCGGGTACCACTCTTGCTCGGAAAATACATTAAAATGGTTAATATTGGTAAATAATTAAGAAATACGAAAACATTTAAATGGTCTCTTTGAGCTTTCTTGTTGCAATCGATAGTAGTCGCGATGTAATAAAAATGAAAATGAACATGAAAATAAAATAAAAACTGCGTCAAAAATGAGTCTCCAGTTCTTAGTGGTTCTTACAGTTCACAGTTCTATAACGGTATATATAACTCTATACTGCAAGAAAAAGTAACGAATTTTAATCAGCAAATAAATCCAAGTAAACCATAAAAGTACGAGTTAATATAGTGCTTGATATTCAAGCCTTCGCAACTTATGAGAAACCCAAAAGAAATACACTATTACGTAAAGATACAATTTCGTTACAAATTACAAAAAACCTCATACACGAGCAATTCAATTCTACGGAATATTTGTAAGAATACTCACTGTCATAGACGTATAACGCACAGAGTGATAGGCCCTTGATAATCGGTTCCCGGAAGAGTCTGAAGGTACCCGGGATCCCCGCTCGCTGAGGCAGAACGATGAACAGGGGGGTTTTGGTCGGTAGAAGTCCAACATAACCCGTCGTCCTTTCCCGAGGTCCATGGGTTTGCTATGAGGATATCCCCACTATAAAAAAAATAAAATAAAAAAAGGCTCTTAATAATCGGTCCGCCATAAGTGAAGCTATAACTCTATATATGTAAGTGTAAAAAGCACGTTCTTATACTCGATGAAACGCACACAAGTATCTTTCATCATCATGTTGCTGTTATAAGAAATTTGCCCTATTAAATGTGTAAATATTCAAATCTACGAAAAACATACGAATTTTTATGCGATGCACTATGGCGACGATATATGTAAGTAGACAAAATTGTCTACTTTGACATGGCTTCACTGTGCGTGCTCATAGACCGGTTCTAGATGTAATTATTCTATGCTCACAGTTATATCTCCTTTCATATCACCGAAACCGTATTTCATCTTATTATCCCGTTTCCAGACGTTTATATTATAATTTATATTTCGCAACGTAATTTATTGTCAACATACTGCCTTTTTTCTCGACTACGGTTAACCTGAAAATGGGTTGGAAATAATTTTGATAGTCTATGTTCGACTTCAAAGGTAAAATAACAATCGATATTAAAGAAACGTCTTAATATTAATAGTCCAGGAAAGTTTTTTTTTATTTTCCCCCTTTTTTGGTAAAAAGTGTGGGACCCGTGCGAGTTTCTTACGCCGGTTCTTCTCGTCGGGTTAGTTCCCGAACCGGTGGTAGGCACCATGTAGACTTTCTGAAGGTATTTGATTCAAATTTATTCAGAATAAAAAGAATTTCATTTAATGGAGCTTTAAATGTTTTAATTCCAAAATTGTTTTGGAATGAAAACATTATATGGTTCTTTTTGGTATAGTAAACCATAACAGACCATATTTAGATAAGAATTCTTGAAAAAGCCCAAAAAAGAAAATTTACCGCGTGGTTCCATTTTGCATAAACACAGACAATTACAAGTATACGACATTTCTTCAAGGACACTAATGTTTTAGCATTAAGATAAGTTCTAATTTTGTTTGAGTTTTTATTTTCATCGGCTGTACAAATGTACAGAACAAAACGATAGATAATTTTATCTATATGTTATGTTATACCATAGTGACTTATTTGTAAATTAATTAAATTGATTCCTTATTGTATCTTAAATTATATTTTTTCAAATGTAACTACTATATTATGTTGATTATAGATTAACTAGCGACCCACCGGCTTCGCTCGCACATATTATGAATGTATTATAAATATAAACCTTACTCTTGAATCACTCTTCCACATCGGTTGCGTAGTTATAAAGATTTAAACATACATAAGGATATACGGACAGAGAAAGCGACTTTGTTTTATACTATACTAGCGACCCGCCCCGGCTTCGCACGGGTGCAACGCTTATGTGAATATACCTACTACCGAATATTATACATATAAGCCTTCCTTAAGAATCAGTCTATTAAAAAAAACTGGATTAAAATCCTTTGCGTAGTTTTAAAGATCTAAGCATACATAGGGACAGATAGACAGCGATAGCGACTTTGTTTTATACTATGTATTGATAGTGATGAAGCTATAGTACGCGTCACGAATCTTTAGCGCTGAACGAAACCTGTGCAGAAGTCAAAAATAAGGTATCGAGGGGACAGTACGGCGCGCCGGGCGCGCGATCGTCGGGTGCGCCAGCGTTGATTGGTTGTCCCAGTCGTGTTGTCTTTCTCGCACCAATACGTCAATTACGAGCGCGATTTTACCGATGCGCAGCTATTCTCGTCAATCGCTAAACATAAATGACGCGTTATACTACACTACCGTTTCCAAAATACGGGGCTCAATAAACATTGAACTTATAACTCTAACTAATAAATAGTGAATTTTACCGCCGCACCAATCGGTACTCGTTAAAAAAGTTATTCCGCATTTCACTCGACTCGATTTTAAAACTTCATTAGATATAAATCCAAAGCTTTTATCACCTCAGTAACGAAGTTCCCTCGTTTATAAAGCAAATTACAGTAAAAACTAGAAGACGGGTTTTTTCATAAAAAACAGCCCCGTTTAATTAAAACCGACATGGTTAAATAAATTTTAGCAAAACAGCTTTCACAGCTCGTAATTGAACTGGCGATATGACGCCATCTTTAATAGCTTGCTAAATTAGAAGCTGTTTAAGTTTAAGCTATATTACCGGGGGTAGGTCTCTTTCGCAGGAGACCGACTGGGTGGGTACCCCAACAGTGCCAGCATTCAACCGCCTGAACAGTGATGTGCAAATGTCACTGTGCTCCGGTCTGAAGGGCACTGTAGACGGCGCGATTACTGGGCTAATGAGTCTTAACATCTTTTGACTCAAAGTGGGGAGCGTCGATGTAGTGCACCTCTGCCCGGAGCAAAGTTCTGGGTAGCACTACATTGGTTATGGGCTGGCGTTTCTCTTACCATCAGGAGGGTGTCCAGCTCGTCTCACCACTTCATAGAATATATAAAAAAAAAGCTTGATAAAAGGATGTTATGATGAAGTCCAGTTATGCAGCACATCTCGAAGGTGGATGGGTTGTTCCGGGCTTTGCTACTACCGACCAACCTGAAGGAGTTTTTTGGCGTATCGTGTCAAAGTTACAAATACACAAAAACATTCTTCTCGTAACGATTTCGCAGCAAACCTAATAGTTTTCTTGAGTTAAAGAATTCTCTATATAATATAATATTAACATCTAAAAACACAGTATAAGCAAGCAGTTAATCCATTTCAAAGAAGACAATTTTATCTACTTACATAGATCGTTGCCGGGGTACATAATAATAATATTATTTCAGGACATTTATACACAGCGCCATCTAGTTCCAAGCTAAGCAGAAGCTTGTGTTATGGCAACTAGATAACGGAATAAATTACATATACATACTTTTCTTTTGTAAATACATACATAGAATGCATAGCAACACCCAGACCCCAGAAAAATACAAATGTAAATAACAAACATTTTTTTTTGGTGTGGGGAACCCACGAACCATCGCGCAGAAAGCAGATGTGCTACCACTGCGCCAAGCAGTCACCATCGCATCAAAATTTGTATGTTTTTCATACATTAAAAATTAACCATATTTATACGGAATTTTTTTTATAACAGCAGCGTTATCAGTGGTCTTGTGTGTGTGTTATCTAGTATAAGAACGTGCTGTTAACACCTACATATATACAGTTTTGGCTTCACTTACCGCAGACCGAATATTAAGGGACTATCTATATATAATAAAAAAAAAGTCGATGCGTTATACGTCTATTATATATCAAAATATAAAGCTTCTAAATCGTGGTACATAAATGTTTTGTAATACTATGAAGGTTCTTTATATATGTAGACTAGCTGACCCGTGCCCACTTCATTGGGCATAATTTGAACAATCCTTTTTATATAAAGTCTATGACACTCACCAATAATGTGGCTTTCTATTGGTGAAAGAATTTTTAAAATCGGTTCCATAGATTCCGAGATTAACCCTTACAATTTGACAAACACACAAACTTTACATCTTTATAATATTAGTATAAATTACTGGGATAAAGATAAATAGATTTAAATCTGACTATGATAATTCAAAATCTAGCTTAGTTGAATAAATATTTATCAACCGACTTCAAAAAAAGGAGGAGGTTCTCAATTTGACCCGTATGTTTTTTTCTATGTTTGTTAAGCGATAGCTCCGCCAATTATGAACCGATTTGAACAAATCTTTTACGGCGTATAG
>JADANM010005719.1:667026-683276 GCA_026213755.1 Eurema hecabe
GGTCATCGCCCCCCATGAACACTCGAATTCCTGTATTGAAAAGGTCTATATAAGCTTCATATTATATTATTTTATATTATATTATATTAGTCTCGAGTCGCAGAATTTGCCTACTTCACACAAAGTAAAACGGAAAATACGTTTTATTTCGTGGGAAGTCAGCAAATTCTACAAATTTGGTATATGTATATCATTTAATAATTAATTATTTCATAATTAAAGAATATATCGATTTGGTCGAATTACGAAATCTGCTTTTTGAAGTCTTATAAAAATACTATTTGCGGGTTAAATACAAAAACTAAAAGGTACTCGAAAAATAAACCACCAAAAAACCATTTACCACCAAATTGAAGTTAATATTGACAACAGTTAAGTAAATGAAGTTAGGTACTTAAGTTATTTCTTCGTCATTCCAAGCGTTAGAACAATAGTGAGCTATCAATCACAACTTGTGCACACAACTTGATCGTAACTTAAGTATGTTGACGTTCACTTGAAAAGGTTATACTTTTATGTAGGGGAGACCGGGGCGTAATGTTGTTTAATATTAACTAGCCCGGCTTTCTAGTTTAGTTTGTCTTGCTTGTTTGCCGTTCCATTGACAATATTTTTATTTCCATTTACAAAGGATAGTAACGCATCCGTGAGATTGCGATCCTTCCCGCGACACTAGCAGGGTTTTTAAACAGCTCGGCTTTTAAAAATCGAAAAATAGGTTAAAAGTGCGTACAGTTACAAAAATTACATCAATATAAAAGGCTAAGGAAGGCCTAGAAATAGATACTAATGAGTAATGAGTTCAATAACTTTAAATTCTGAATCAGAGAATAACAATAAAGTAGGGTTATTTCTTACATTAAAACGCCTTTTCCGACGAGGTGAAAATTGATACTGCTAACCGAGCTATGAGACTTAATCTATACTAATACTCGTATATAAAGCTGAAGAGTTTGTTTGTTTGTTTGAACGCGCTAATCTCAGGATCTACTGGTTCGAATTGAAAAATTCTTTTTTTTATTGAATTGACCATTTATCGAGGAAGGCTTTAGGCCACATAACTTTACGCTGCGACTAATAGGAGCGAAGATACAATGGAAAAAGTGGAAAAAACGGGGAAAATTATTCATCTTTGAGGGCTTCCTTTGCGTGCGCTGCGTAAACGGTTCAAGATAAAAAAATAATATGTACTAAAGAATTATTCCTCTTTAAATGATCTAAAAAAAAGTCCGCGACAGTATATGTTTATCTTCTAAGATTGACTCACTATAACATAATAATAGAAATAGATCCGACGGGGACGAAGTCGCGAGCAACAGCTAGTGTACTCTAATAAAGAATCAAATCGCACATCAGTTTATCGGAATGTTATCGAAACAGAAACAAAAAAAAAATTAAATTAATTCGAAGTTGCTCAAAAACTGTATCCAAAATTATAAAAATCGACATCGATTGTGTTCGGAGTAGAGCTTCTGCTCAGTTCTCAATAACTTAATAAATAAATGGAAATAAAAAACTTGGTGAAAAAACGGTGTCCTTAACACAAAAGGGATCGGATCACCCCGCCATTGTAACATACTACGCCATATTTCTTTTTGATGCGATCATGTTTTAGCCCTGATATAAGATAGTTAGATGCCGATGCCAGATATTTTTCAAAATAACACCTTTCATTTTTTGTGGGAAGATTATCATACTGTATCTAAAGTATTCTCAGCAATATAATATATAACGCATAGACTGATGCTCCCTTAATAATAAATCAGTCCGCACTATGTGAAATCAAAACTGTATATATGTCTCAGGCGGATTGTGTAATCGTGTAATCCGCTGTATTACATTACGGCTAGCCGTTTTAAAAAACAGGACCGTTTTGCAAAGCGGCAGTTCAACGATTAGGTATTATAAGACCGCTTTGCGCAGTGGTAGCACAACTGCTTTCTGCGCGAAGGGTTCGATCCTCACACCGGAAAAATATATTTGTAATTTACATTTGTATTTTCAGGGGTCCGGGTGTTGCTATGTACTGTATGTACTATGTATCTATTTACAAAAGAAAAGTATGTATATGTATTATGTAATTTATTCCGTTATCTAGTTGCCATAACAGAAGTTCTGCTTAGCGTAGGACTAGATGGCGCTGTGTATAAATGTTCTGAAATATTTATTATAATATTATTATTATTTATTATTATGTCTTCTTCATAAAACGATCTATTTTCTTTCAAACTTCATTTAAATATGTCAAGTCATTTATAAGTATAACAGACATCATTCACGTTCATAAAAATGGGTATCGGTAAGAGCCTTCAACTGGCTGCCAAAGCATCTATTTCAGACGATATTGGAGTTTTATTGCGTTTGAAAATTTTCTATATAGGAACATTCTAGAGAATTTCCTATTAATTTTACGAAGCCGTCTTTGAGCTATAGGGGGGGGGGTCTAACTAGCCTTTTTATGGTGGAGACATTCTAAATAGATACTCATTGGCCTTGGCGAAATAAGCATGGGTTATGTAGGACATGTACCGACTACACCAACACCTAGGCAGACTCTTTCGCGAGAGTTATGTAGCCTAAAGCCTGTCTTAATAAATGGACTATACAAAGAAATGTATTCAAATCAGTACTATCTGAGATTAGGATTCAAACAAACTCTTCATTATTATAATGTTAGTACTAGACTATTTGTGCCCTTCGGTGTTACCTGAAGTTGGTCAGGGAATCTAAACTGTATTTTTTAATGACAAAAAAGCTGATATTTGGCCGCGATTCCGCCTGATGGTAAGCTAATGATGTTTATCCACGGTGTCAGCTACGCCCATACCAAATTTTACTAAAATCAATCCAGCCATTTAGACGTTAAGAAGTAACAAACACACACTAACTTTTGCCTTTATATTATTAGTATAGATTACCCGCGTAAAACCAGGTCGATCTCTTGTTCAAATAACACAAAGCTGAAATGACACAATTTCCTTGTAATACCATAATACGATTATGAACTCATTTCGCGATATTGGTTTTCCCAAAATAATACTTCCATCTCATTATAGCTATAATTGATGTTTGACAGGGAAAATTCATTTATTATGTACAATTCAAAAGGGTTATAAAACTATTAGTCGTGGTCGGGGTATCATCTATCTAGAGAAACTAGAACTCTAGTTTTCCCTATCTTTCTCTACGCAGCTGAACCCTGGACACGTAGAGAAAGTGGGAAGAAGAGAAGAGTGACACGACGAATAAGAAGAAGAAGAAGAAGAATCTATCTACATACTCAATTTCAACTAAATCAGTTTAGCCGTTTTTACGTTAAAGAAAGTCACGTTATACGTAACGTTTAACGTTACACTTTAATCACTCTATCTATTGAAAAAATCGCATGAAAACCTGTTGCGTGTTTTCTTCATAATACCAATTAATCATTTAATTTCTATATGTGATTCCATGGAGCAGGACTAGTTTCAGAATTGCCAAGAAACATAATAACTTGTAACAAGTTGTAACGAGAATCTATTACGCCGACTTGTTCTGACATGTCTCGACGTGACGTCACGTACTTTGAATAACTTCAGCATGAAATGTTGTTGGAAGTTCTTGCGGTTCGGAACGAGACTTTATAATAATTACCAATGTGTGGTACACTAGCCGCGAGCTGCGGTTATTCGTGGCAATAGTCATAAGCGAAGCAAAAGTCAAAGTCAACGTGAAAGTCAAAGTCAAAGTCAAAGTCAGAATAAAAGTAAAGTTAAAATCAAAGCTAAAGTCGAAATCAATGTCAAGTTCAAAATAAAAAATTTCATCATTTTCAAGTACTGGTAGACCTACTAATTATAATGCAAGATGCACCTCTTATGTTTTTTTATAGATAACTAGCTGTTACCCGCGACTCCGTCCGCGTGGACTTTCATATAATCTTTTAAAAAGTAGCCTATGTTTTACCTCAGGCTCTAGACCATGTGTGCCAGATTTCATTACAATCGGTAGAGCGGTTTGGCCGTGAAAGCTTAAAGTTATAAAAAGTTACAACCCCTCGCGCAAAATTTTGGAGGTTGATTTAAAAAAAAGTAGTTATTACCTTCCCCAGGCTCTAGTGTCTAGACCATATGTGTACCAAATATCGTTCTCATCGGTTCAGTAGTTTAAGCGTAATGGAAAGACAGACAGACAGACAGAGTTAATTTCGCATTTATAATAATATTAGTATGGAAGTATGGATTATTTCAAAAATTCTTCGGGCCTAGATAGCTAGCTAGTATAAAATAAAATAATTATTACAGACTACTTAATCATCAAATAATATCATTTAAAAGTAAAACATAAGCAGATATATTTCAGGTCGGATGCTTTGGAAGTTTTGGCGAGTTCCGTAATCTCAATTGAGTTAAGGGCAAGTCCTGTCTTTGAATCGTTGTATGGAATCTGGAACTCGCATAGTTGGAATTATGGTAAACTGACAACAAGTTTGAAGCGGTTTCGGACCTTTGCGATAGTGATGAATGAAATATTATTGAGATTTAAGTAAAGGTATATAGGTATAAGTAGCGTCACGAATCTTTAGCGCTGAACGAAACCTGCGCAGAAGTCAAAAATAAGGTATCGAGGGGACGGCGCGTGATCGTCGGGTGCGAGAGCGTTGATTGGTTGTCGTGTTGTCTTTGTCGCACCAATACGTCAATTACGAGCGCGATTCTACCGATGCGCAGCTATTCTCATCCAGCGTAGCTAATTGTACCTAGAACTGCAATATGAGCACGTAAAGTGAAGCCATTTCAAAGTAGACAATTTTGTCTACTTACATAGATCATCACCGCAGAGCGTAAAAAATTCGAATGCTTTTCGTAGACTAAAATTTACCTCATTTATAGGGTATTGTTTTTATTGCAGCAACATTATCGGTGGGCTTGTGTGCGTGTCGTCAAGTATAAGAACGTGCTGTTAACACTTACATAGATACGCTATTGGCTTCATTAAGGAACTTACAGTCTATTATACGTGTATGCTTTTCAAATGTAAACTATTTTGAGGTTTCCAAGCCCAATTGTACTGTAAATCGTTGTGAAAATATTCTATAGGATATTTGAAACTACAATAAAACATTTCAAAATACATTTATCATTGCTAATGATATGTAGAAATAAATTGGGTTGTTTGTTTGTATAATTAAGTATTCATGTAAAAGCTACTCAGGGGGAATACAACATAATAATTGTAGCGATGCTTTTGAACCTTTACACCCTTATTCACAATTGTTTCTACCCGTCCGTATAATAAGCAAGCAACGCATTCGCGAGACTCTTCACCTAACTAATAATGACCTTACTAATCAATACTTAATCAATATATTGAGCTACTTACCGAATTCATCTTTATTATTAAACATCACAGGGTAGAGAGACCTGTAGCTTACAAATTCCCGTGGCTTTACTTCTATAAATATTTTATTTACAGACACCTGAAAATATAAATTAACACATTAATTTTTAAATCTAAGAATAGAAAGAAAACTAACTATATTTTTTCTTATCAATCATCTTAATATATATAAATCTCGTGTCACAATGTTTGTCCTCAATGAACTCCTAAACCACTTAACCGATTGTAATAAAATTTGCACTCCATGTGCAGTTTGATCCAACTTAAAAGATAGGAAAGCTTACATCCCGGTATTGCCCCGGGAACGGGAATTACGCGGGTAAAACCGCGGGACATAGATAGTTATTTCATAAATTCCTGTCCTTCTTCTAAACAAAACCTTATCCTTCTCTTGGCAAAGCTATAAATAACGTTTCTATACCATTTATATAGACGAGATTTCCTTTAAGATAGCATCGGGACAAAAATGCCTATGTTGTTGGATGCGGTCATTTATCAATTTCGGCTTAGCGTAACCGCAAATTAATCAAATACAGACCAATCTGTACTGACAATTCTGTAAGCTTACAATTATTGGATTATAATAATATAGACTTATATTAAGGGCATAGAATAATACACCTACGACTGCAATATGAGAACGCATAGTGAAGCTATTTCAAAGTAGACAATTTTGTCAAATTATATTTTCAGTGTGGGAATCGAACCCACAACTATGGCCTATGGGTGTTGAAGGCAGTAGTGTTGAAGAATGTAGAATAACCAATAAGTACCATAAGACTATGGTTATATACAAATAATAATTATATTATAAACATTATTTTAAATAACCGAATTTTGCGTATAATAATCGTCAAAAAAGTTTAGCGATTGACGAGAATAGCTGCGCATCGGTAGAAACGCGCTCGTGGGTGCGAGAAAGACAACACGACTGGGACAACCAATCAACGCTCGCGCACATGACGATCACGCGCCCCGCGCGCCGCACCGCTACCTCGATACCTTATTTTTAACTTCTGCGCAGGTTTCGTTCACCGCTAAAGGTAATTGACGATTACTATACATAAAATTTAAAATGAAAGGTTGACACAACACTTTACTTCTATTATTAATTACTTCCTAAAATGAGAGAAAAAACTTATGAAACGTGTTATAAATGTTTCTTTCTTTCTTTCTTTCAAACGAATGAATAAATTCGTTATTTAAATACAAAAAGAACTTCGTCTTAGACCTATGTAACAAAACAATAACTCAGTAATAACAATAGATGACTCTTAACAACGTGATAGATGAAACAAGTATTGGAAAGAAATTCTTTCTTACCTCGCATTTGAACCAATTAGCTTGCTGTGGTCCCTAATTGCGAAACCTGATCCCGCCAAATAATTATATTTATTAAGAGATGTTGTATTTACTGAAGTGAGGTTACCTCTTAGACGGACGAAAGCTATTAACTATTTCGTAATAGTGCGCGGGCAACAGCTAGTATATACTCGTGTATATGTCGCAGGCGGATTGTATAATCCGCCGTATTACATTACGGCTAGCCGTTTTACAAAACAGGGCCGTTTTGCAAAGCGGCGGTTCAACGTTCAGCTGTATTGTCTTGCGTAGTTTTTGTATCGTTATAAATTCTTATATTCTTATTATTTTTTTATCATTGTCATAGTTTTTGTATCATTATAAACAGAACTTGATTACTCAGCTTTATTTTTAATAAATTAGGTCAGGTTAGGTTAGTTTTGTATAATTATAAAAAAAACTTGAATACTCAGCTTTATTTTTATTAAAGATGAGTAAATAAGTTTTTTTATAATGATAAATAACTAACCTAACCTAACCTAATATATTAAAAAACTAACATATGGCGACGAATACATTTATCCGCATTCAATACGGCTAATCGTTGAACCGCCGCTTTGCAAAACGGCCCTGTTTTGTAAAACGGCTAGCCGTAATGTAATACAGCGGATTATACAATCCGCCTGCGACATATATACTAGCTGTTGCCCGCGACTCCTGCCGCGTGGACTTTCATATAAACTTTGACCCCCCCACCTCCACCCCTTCTTAAGTTTTCATTATTTTAAAGATATATTCTGCTATTCGGAGCGGACACAAATCCAACGAACTAAAAACCATAAAAAATTGGTCCAGCTGATCTCGAGTTCTAAGTCTTGTAACAAACCTGTCTTTCTTTTATATATAATAGATATAGATTAAAATAAATGAACTCAACAATCCTGAAAATCCTGTACACCAAAATTATGAGGTTCTATGAAATGAAAACAACAACCACCAGCTTATAACACTTTGCAACGAGCAACCACTTACCTTGTGGAATCAGCTCTCCCATGAGGTATTTCTGATATATTACGACTTGAGGTGCTTCAAAAGAGCGTACATCTTTTTAAAAGGTCGGCAACCCATTCCAGAGCTGTCAAGCTCCGCGAGTGTTGATGAGCGGCGATGACCACTTTCCATCAGGCGGCTTGCCTGCTCATTTGCCCCTTATGTTATAGAAAAATAGACAAACCCTTAACGCCACAAATTCACAATACCACAAACTTTCTTCAAGTAATTAACGATGTTTCCTGTGTATGATACGGCTGTATTTACAAATGGCTAAGATTTGGCCCAACAAAATTTTAATACCAATAACTCATGTATAAAGCAAAATTTTTAATATTTAATTCAATTTTCAGGCGATTAATTGGTTGAACTGAATTTAAAGCAGTGTTTTTAAGCTTTGAGTAATTTATATTTTATTTTAACGAGTTTCGGTATTAATGTTTCATTAAATTTCGCATAAATGTTAAGTTCTAGAAAAACGAAAGTTAGGTAATTATGTTTTTTTACGGATAATCTCCTTGAAAAGTTTTTTAAGGAACTATATTTATTATACTTTCACATGCTCCAAGCTCCTAATAATCTTTGAACAATCGCGTAGCTAAGCTTCTCCCGAATGTGTTGCCGGCCTAAACATGAGCAGGGGAATCTATGATACCAGGATACTAAAACGATAATTTGTTAACTTACAAATGTTTTTAATCCTATACGTTATATTTCATGTAAGATGCGTTAGTGCCATTTGTCTATTGCAGTTTCGACTCGCGGAAGAGTCTGCGAAGGTACCCGGAACGGTAAAAAGGTACCCGGATTTCTCAGTCGGTACAAGTCCGACATAACCGACAGACATTCTACCGCCTGAACAGTGATGTGAAATGTCACTGTGCTCCGGTCTGAAGGGCACTGTGGCCAGTGAAATTACTGGGCTAATGAGTCTTAACATCTGATGACTCAAGGTGGGGAGCGTAGGTGCCTCGACACCGGAGTTGGGCGTTGGCTATGGGGTGGCGTTACTCTTAACATCAGGAGTGCTGAGTCCAGCTCGTCTCCCCTCTTCATATTATAAAAAAAAGCCATGCTCCTTTTCCTGAGGATTTCCCATTATTAAAAAGGGCACTGAGTGGGCTTCAGTCCAATATAATCGGCTCCTTTTACCACGGCGTATCTGTAAGAATACTATTACATAGTATTAAACAAAGTCGCTTTCTTCCGTCTGTCTGTCTTAGATCTTTGAAACTACGCAACGGATTTTGACGCGGTTTCTTTTAATACATAGAATGTTCAAGAGGGAGTATTATATGTATAACTAGCTGCTGCTCACGACTACTCCCCATCTAGAGTTATATTGAGTCAATCGTGGAAGAGAGATATTTATTTATTTATTTTTCATTTATTAAAAAAAACTGTTCGTCTTACTGACTAATTATACATATAAGAAAGGTGTATATACTGTAAAGAGGACGCATGTAAATCACTTTATTGTATTCTTAACTATTTACACAGTCATCAGTTATTTAGAGCAAATTGCTTGCGAACGCAGATTTTTCAAAAGATATTTTTAATTCAGCCTCAGCCAGATACATGTATATATGCGTAGTTGATAAATATAGAATACTATTTAAAGCGAAACCTCAAGCCACAAATTAACTAATATAATATTGCGGTATCACTTCAGAATTGTTCAAAGATCCAACATTGCAATCAAATCAGCTTGCTTGTCGCAAAATGGCGGACTGTCTTTAATTAACACTAAAACATTGTCTTGAACTGGTATTGTTAAGCTTTGTCTGATACTGGAACTTGAACTAGAATCATTTATAGAAAGACTTCAACTAACCTAGTGCGACGTACGGTTGATTACAAAAGTTGATGAACTGTTAATAATTACCAAAGTAATACGTACTTAGCTTTGTACCTTATATAGTTATTGTAGGAAAATTTTGAATATCTAAATATTTTTTTTTTAAATTCGACATGCCCTTTAGTAATTAGGAATCGTAAAAACTACTTTGTCTTATAATATGTTATCTAATTTCGGTGGTGTTAATTTCTAATTCGAATTTGTTATTACAATAAATTGTATAAATAACATTAGCTTAGCTTCCAAATGTGTCTCGAAATAAAAATGAAAATGCAAAAAAATCTTTCACAAAGCCGAGTAAGTAATTGTATTAAGTAGGATAAACGATGTATTTTTTTAAGTTTATGACGAACAGACAGACGCCGCTGTGGACTTTTCTCCATAGTTAATGTATCATAAGCTGTCTTTACATTATAGTGTGTTCGTGACTACTCAAATGTGTTGAATATTTTATGACCTGGCCTTAAGGGTCGCTTACAAAAATATAACATGTGACAACCTAAGTCTAATAAATTTTACTTCTTACATATTTTCTTTTGGACATTTGACCTGTATAATTCAAGTCAAACGACAGTTAATAATAAAAATAATACTTTAGGACGCTTTTTTAAACACCATTTAGCTTTAAAGCTTGTTTAATGACAACTAAATAACTAACAAATGGTTTTCTTTTGTAAATACATGCATTTAATACAGATTCAGCCAAACCCCAGACTAAGAAATGTATTTATTTGATTCTGAGGAACGTAATGTCTATCCAACTTTTCAAAAATACTTTTACTCTTACAAACAATTTTTCATCCATTTTCCTCAAGCAAAATTTGTAAGAGAGCTACTATAAGAGGGTGCCTCTTCAACCTTATATATTTTTTTCTTGTATGTTTTTTTTTTCATTTTACTCTCAGAAAAATAAATAAAATAAATAAATATTTTCAGGACATTTATACACCGCGCCATCTAGTCCCAAGCTAAGCAGAAGCTTGTGTTATGGCAACTAGATATCGGAATAAATTACATATACATAATTTTCTTTTGTAAATTTATACATACAAACAATACACACCCAGACCCCTGAAAAATACAAATGTAAATTACAAATATATTTTTCCGGTGTGGGGATCGAACCCATCGAGGCCCTTCGCGCAGAAAGTAGTTGTGCTACCACTGCGCCAAGCGGTCGTCATTAGGTCCAAAGTACGAGATCTTCCTTAGGGGAGATACTTCGAGGGAGGGGAAGCCTTGCCAATCTATATACCGTATACATATAATAAGATACCTTCTGATCTATTACCCAGAAAAATAAAATGAATAATAATTTATGAAAGGTTTTAATGAAAAATGTTAAACATAACATTGCAATAACCTTCAGATATTCAAATGAAGGCTGTATTGTGTGGAATCAAATTTCACTAATTTATTCCATTTATCGATGACAATGGCTTTTCAGGGCAAATATTTGCATCTTTAAGCAAATTCGTTTTTATTAAAATATTTTTTATTATTGGCGAAAAATATTTTATTTATTATATACATCGGAGCAGATGTTAAATGCAAACTTAAAAGAATTGTGTGGCATTTGTCAATTGCTATAAAAACGTCAGCATTGTGAAAATAATCAGACATTGGATAATCAGTAATCGAGAATATACTCCGTGAATATGTTACTCTGAAGTTGTACTTATTAAGAACCTAAGAAAGAGCCATCATGAAGCAAACAATCATTCGGCATCACTACAACTGCTACGACACTCTCTACGACATATACCTATATCAATAACACGTTAACACAAATTAATTTTTGTTTTTAAAACTAAAGGACACGGCTGGGTAAACTCGAAATATTATCGAACGTATTATATTAAATCATATTTTAAATACTCATTTGTATATCTATACTAATATATAAAGCTGAAGAGTTTGTTTGTTTGTTTGTTTGAACGCGCTAATCTCACGAACTACTAGTTCGAATTGAAAAATTCTTTTTTATAGAATAGACAATTTATCGAGGAAGGCTTTAGGCTACATAACATCACGCTGCGACTAATAGGAGCGAAGATATAATGGAAAATGTGGAAAAAAAACAGGGAAAATTATTGGCTTCCTTTGCGTGCGCTGCGAAAACGGTTTAAGATACCAAAAAATATGAATGAAAGAATAATTCCTCTTTAAATGATCTAAAACAAAGTTCGCGACAGTATATGTCTATCTTCTAAGATTGACTCACTATAACATAATAATAGAAATAGATCGGACGGGGACGAAGTCGCGAGTAACAGCTAGTTTACGTATAAAATGGTTAAAACTTACACAATAGCCAATTCAATAGCTTTTTGGATACAAAGTTATACGCCTTATTTATAGGTAACAATATCGAAATACCCTTATATAAGCCTACATAATTAAAAAGATCTGTATAGTTCAGCAGTTCTATGTATCATATGACACACTCCATTTTTCCTTTTACCTCGAAAATACAAGTTATAATTGAAAGGAAATATGGCCTAATACATTTCTCTTATAATCGGCATCTTCGGTACACCTTACATGAGTAGGGTTGTCACTTAATAGTTTAGATTTTTTTTTCATTCTATCGTGGTTTTGACTCACTTTATATAAAATTGATGTACATTCTAAATATTAAAAATATTATAATTGATGCTCGATTGGCGCAGTGGTAACTCTTTGCCTTTTGCGGCAAGGGTTGTGAATTCAAATAAAAAAAAATTGTAGTTTACATTTTAATTTTACTGGTATAATTATAAATACATTTAATTAATAAAAACATCTATGTATTTGAATTTACGAAAGAAAAGTAAGAATGGTTAATACGATTGAGGCATACAATAATCATAAATCGTTTATTTTATTTATTTATTACAAATTGTTTTTTTTTATTCCAGTCAGCTTATTTCTAAGCATTTAAAAAAATCTTCAGTGCTTCTCGTAATACTTTTTAAGTGATTTTCGCCAACACTCAAAAAAATAATTTAAGTCATTTTATGTTAACACAAATAACGATTGACTTAAACTTATTCGGGACTTAATCATTACTCATCTTCTGACACTTGAAAAGGATGCTTGACCTTAAGAGAAAATCCACGAAGCAAATATCACGTAGAGAGGTGAGGAGTCACTCAATCCAATCGGAGGGTTATTTTTAGCATTCAAATATACGACGTAAAAATCTACGTTGTCGTAATTAGATTTCAAATTAATTGGATTTAAGAGCGCATGTGAATAATTTTGCTCGAATAACGCTTCAATTTAACTTATTTGTTGTTAAGTGTTTACTTAAAATGTAAATAATAATCTATTAATGCTTTGTGATTTTGTCTGAGTTTCTACCCATAAGGTACGCAAGCGCATTTATTATTTTGGGTTATAAAATCTATAACCTATGATAGTCCAGTAGGACAGAAAAATCTAACCGCTGTGGGGTTCGCGGAAGAGTCTGCAAAGGTGCCCGTGATCCCCACTCACTGCGGCGGAGCGATTAACAGTGGGGTTTTGGTCGGTAGAAGTCCGACATAGCCCGTGGTCCTTCCCCGAGGTCCATGGGTATCCTATGAGGATTTGCCCACTATAAAAAAATAAAATAAAAAAAGGGACAGAAAAATCTAAATTTTGTACATGGATGCATTTTTTATACGACAAAGAATTCATACTTATTTAAAAAAATAATAGGTTATTTTAAATATATTACGCGGATTAACATTCCTGTCCCAATACCAGTACAAAAAGTATCATAATTTATTTATAATAAGTATCATAATTAATTTATTAATTATATACCTTTATACCAAATTTAAGTTTATTCGATTAAGTAGTTTTTATGTTGGGAGTAACAAAAATACTTACCTACACATTTTCGCTTTTAAAATATTAATAGAATAAATATATGTTATATAAACTGCAAGTCGACAGCCCTATGGAGGCCATTCATCAAACAAGTTAATTAACGAAAGAATGTTTGTTCGGCGTGTATCTGTGATGAAGTTGGGAAAATTGGTGATTGTGTTGCCTTCGGAGGGCTTAGGTTTGTTATGTTGGCGTGTGAAGGTTCGTTCAACAGTTCTTAGGTTAGGGTTTTAAGGTTAGCAGAGTTTCCCATCGAAAAAAGGGCATTTTAGTTTATTCGCGGAAGATTATTAAAAAACAGAATATCTTAAGGGACTCTCACAAAACAAACGTAATTTTTCTGTTCAATATTACAATGGTAGTCGTTGAAATATATATAGAATTTAAAATCGATCATTAGATGTTAAAAACAATTAAATTGCCTCGGGTTCCGAACATGTCTAAAAATACTATTGTTAGACATGTACGGAACCGTTCGTGCACGAATCCGACTCACACTTAGCCGGAATCCTATAAAACGTAGTTTCAGCTAATGAAAGCGCGGGTCACAGTTAGCATACATAGGCAATCATTCATAGTGTATTCAATTTAACATAGTGTTTTATATATGTATAATGTATATGCACTTTGTAAATATATGGGTTTTCGGAGTCGGCGGCGTTATTATTTAATGTAGCAATATGTTAGAGAGTAATCATAATCATAATCAAAAAATCATTTATTTGCATATAAATGTTGTTATTTACATTTTGGATGAAACATGTACCATGTTTACCCGCATTTCATACAGCATGCAAAAATTATATATTATCGGAAATACATTATTATGTCCTCCATTTAATTAATTGGCAAAAGAAATCCTTAAAACCTTCCGTACTAACTCACACCTATTCCCGCTTAAACCTATAATATAAAAAATAAATAAATAATAAATAAATAAATAAATATTTTCAGGACATTTATACACAGCGCCATCTAGTTACAAGCTAAGCCGAAGCTTGTATTATGGCAACTAGATAACGGAATAAATTACATATACATACTTTTCTTTTGTAAATACATACATACAATTCATAGCAACACCCGGACCCCAGAAAAATACAAATATAATTTTCCGGTGTGGGAATCGAACCCACGACCCTTCGCGCAGAAAGCAGTTGTGTTACCACTGCGCCAAGCGGTCGTCAAATGAATTAAAAATGTGTTGGTGTTGTATAGACAACCGCTTGCTGCTTAAATACATAATCATAATAAAACATATATCATTGCGTTACAGTCATATATACCTTTCCTACTTAAACACTTGTACCTACACCTAAATTTTTATCTAGAACAAGTCAACCTTATATAGGCCACATTTAAATCTGTATCCATCGGAAATATTATCGAAATCAGTCCAATTTAACAAAAGCATTACAGATACACAAACAAACATTTCTCATTTATATACAACATAAGTTTGATAATGAACAATATTAATTAAAATATAAACTATTTTAAACGAGGCTTATAGGCTAAGCTTTAAACCTAATTACAAATTCAGTAATAAAATAATTGTTCTAATGTATCAGAAAGCGATAGAGTCGAACATTGAACGTTTGATTTCCAATAAAGTGTCACTAGTGCCTATTGGCTTTTACATTTAATTTCATTTAACTAGCTGTGCCCCGTGGTTTTACCCGCGCAGTTCTCGTTTCCGGGGGAATATCCTGAAGAAAAGTGTATCCTATCTGTTAAACCAGGGTATCACCAATCTACATACGAAATAATTATAATCACCTTTTCAGGACATTTATACACAGCGCCATCTAGTTCCAAGCTATGCAGAAGCTTGTGTTATGGCAACTAGATAACGGAATAAATTACATGTACATACTTTTCTTTCACAAATACATACATAACACCCAGACCCCAGAAAAATACAAATGTAAATTACAAATATATTTTTCCGGTGTGGGGATCGAACCCACGACCCTTCGCGCAGAAAGCAGTAGCACAACTGCGCCAAGCGGTCGTCGAATTTGAACTAAATCGGTCTAGCAGTTTTTGCAAGAAAAAAATACACACATACATACATTCTCACATATTAGTGGTACAGTAGGATTTATCACTGAGTATATAGAATATTAACCAAACGAAGCCAATGAAAATCGCAGAACTTATTAACTACAGTACAAAAACTATTTCAATTTATAGTTCAGAATTCAATACAAATACAATGAACGGTTCTCTGTATATGTTGCATCGGTTCGTAGAAAAGCATTGAACACACACTTTGTAGATCGCTAAATCCAATATTTACTCTATTGAATACACTTTTAATCAATAATAAAAAGAAAACATACAACTTGCTTTTAATAAGAAACTATATTAATATTTTATTGGAACGTAATAATATTATAAATGCGAAGGTAACTCTGTCTGTCTGTGTTTATTTCTATCACGCTAAAACTACTGAACCGATTAGAACGATATTTAGTACACATATGGTCTAAAACCTGGGGAAGGACAAAGGCTACTTTTAATTGGAAGGGGGTTCAAAATTTATATGAAAGTCCACGCGGACGGAGTCGCGGGCAGCAGCTAGTAATATTATATTAAATAGATATGTTATAAGCGCAAAATTTTGATTTTTTTTTATTTATCTCTTTTCTATCGTTTTGACTTATATGTATGTGTGCTGCCGCTGCTGTGCGGAACACTTTTTTCGGTTGATTTGTTGGTGTATAACATATCTATCATATAATATCAATGTTGGAATGTCAGTTTGGTAACTTCTCTGTTGATTTTGATATCTGCACTA
>JADANM010005719.1:683376-703082 GCA_026213755.1 Eurema hecabe
TGTTGAACTGTGTATAGGTAACAAGTTGTGTAGTCACCAAGTTCTAAGAAAGAAGTTTCTTCTTCTCTTTCGATTGTTCATCGCAAACTCAGAAGCTCTACTCCGAACACAATCGATGTCGATCTTTATTATTTTCGATACCGTTTTTGAGCAACTTCGAATTAATATAAAAACTGTTTTGTTTCTGTTTCGATTACATTCTGATAAACTGATGTGCGATTCGATTCTTTATTAGAGTATATATAAGTCTCATAGCTTGGTTAGCAGTATCAAAAATTTTCGATATCGACGACGATTGCATTCGGAGTAGATACTCAGAATAGCAATTATTAGGTTTTTACAATTTTAATATAAATTACATATAAAAACGTCGTGTTAAAATTTTTATAAGTTTTGTAATTGTAAGCTTGTGAGTAAGGGATCTGTTATCCAAGCCGCTGGTATATTATTTTTTTGTGGTAATATTTGACTTTGACTTTGACTTTCACTTTCACTTTTACACCCGTACCCACATCCGCTACCTCGCTCAAGGACAAACCTTCACAGATATTATTATTGACATACATAACGATAGATTCAAGAGATCCAACAGATCCATTGTTCAATCGAAATAGCTGTTAATTGATTCAGTGAATTAATTAGAGCTCCGGCTAAATTACGTTACGATAAGAATGGGCCTTAAATTAAATCCATCGAATTAACATAGATTTGATTTGAGTAAAGGAAATATTGAAATGTCAGCTTTGTTCAAAGTTCTTTTATCTTAAGGCTTGGCATAAGATTGATTTTAGAATTTAGAATCATTGAAGTATTACCAATTTATTTTTTCTTTGCCCACTTCTTTGGGCATTTGATTATCCTTTTTTATTTTTGGCTACTTAATTATAACAGTTAGCCATATGCTGTCGTTGACATTTTTGTAGGCATTATCAAGCTTCGCATCTTTTCTCTAGAACTCAAAGATATATCTTTCATAGTTAAGGCAGCGTTCGTAAGGAACGCTTTAATTCGACCGTTTTTTCTCCGATTCACTTTGCAAAATGGACTACCACGTGAAAGCCTTTTTAATTTTTCGGTTTTTATATAACCTATGACATTCATCAATAATGTGAATTTCTATTGGTGAAAGAATTTTTAAAATCAGTTCAGTAGATCTCGAGATATCCCCTTACAATTTAACAAACACACAAACTTTCTTCTTTATAATATTAGTATAGGCTATGAAGGACTACATTATAACATGTTTTTTTTTCACGCTAATATAATAGTTATTATACTTTTCTATGGAACAGAATTGACATCTAATCTAGTATTCGTACTAGGAGTAAAGTTTGTTAAAAAGTATGAATGTGTATGGATGTGTGGGTTCATGAATTAAAATTTGATATTTGGATGTCAGGATAGTTGGTCCTTATGTGTGTTTCTCTCAAAAACTATCAATTTGCTAAATTTTTTAACATTAATTTTTTTTATAATAAGAAAGGGGGGAGACGAGCTGGACGCACTCCTGATGGTAAGAGTAACGCCAGCCCATAGCCAATGCAGTGCTACCCGGAACTTTACTATAAAGTCCAACTCCGGGCAGTGCACTACATACTTTGAGTCATCAGATGTTAAGACTCATTAGCCCAGTAATCCCGCTGGCTACAGTGCCCTTCAGACCGGAGCACAGTGACATTTTCACGTCACTAGTCAGATAGATTAGATTAGACGTATAGTAAATTAAATTGGGTTTTACCCCGGTATTGTAACGGGAACAGAAAACGCAGGTAAAACCGCCCCTAGTATGGATTAATATTAATCTAAGCAAGATCGTCTTAACAATTATATTTCTAGAATGTTCCAAGAAAATATTTTCATTAGAACTTTGATCGTTGTTTAAGAGTTGTTTGTTTGTTTGTTGAAATATTTTTTGTCCGAGCCTTAACAATATATCAAGACGACAGCTCTGTGAAACAGGAATTTTAAGTCGGGAACAAAGTGAAGCAATTACTTAGAAACTTTCCAAGAAACGGACAAACACACTAAACTGCTATTAACAGGGAAACTGCGAGCGATGAGTTTTCTTCGAGACTTTTCTTATGCCATCAAAACAATTTAGTTGGAAAATTTGTGTATTTTTAGTGAGGACAACATTTTTTATGATTTTATTTCCAAGGGTCCATTTTTTGTTTGACAATTTATTACAAAAAAAAACCGAATTAATGCCAATGAAATTTAATAATACTAAATTATTATTTTAATATATTTTTTCCAAGTTCCAAAGATATAGAAATCTACACCGCACTGTTTTATTATAAACTTACGTCACATACACTGCGATATCATTCAAGTAAGTACCTAACTCAATTGTATAGATAATAATAAATATTTAAGATTCGTAGCAGTTAAAATTGGTGTAGACTTCACAGAGCTTCCCCACTCGCTGCAGCAGAACGGTAAACAGTGGGGTTTTGGTCGGTAGAAGTCCGACATAACCCGTGGTCCTTCCCCGAGGACCATGGGTATCCTATGATGATTCCCCCCCCTATAAAAAAAGGCTTCACAGAGCTATAGTCGAGCAAACCTAACTTTATTGTCATTAATAATATATGCACATAATGTTCATGCGATATCATCCGTTTAATAAATATTTATTTATAAAACTTGATCTCTGATACTCTGCTATTCGAAAAAAAAAACATTTTAATCGGACTATACTACCTTTTCTATCCAAATATGTGTGTGTATGTGTGTGTGTGTGTGTATCTTTTGATATTATCCTTTATACAGCATTTCGACTATATTACGACAATATTATGATTATACTTTATTGTACCTCATAAATAATTAGCTTAAAAATATACTCTTAAATTAAAACCCCGGCAACTTCGTCCACAAATCGAGCCGCCAACTGCGCCCATAAATTAACCGGCTACACACCAGATGTACCCTCATTAATAATTGCTACCACCGCTTTAAAAGGTTCTCATAATAATACATTAAAATATCATTTGAAAAACTAATGCTAATATAATAAATTTTCTTCTTTAGAAGAATATTTTTTTATATGGCTATCGGCTATGTAACGTGGTTTTACCAGCCTTTAGTCATATCCTTCTTCTTTAATCATTCTCTCTGATAAAAAACTGCATGAATATCGGTTGCACAGTTTAAATAAAACTAAGTATCCCGTCTCTTGACGTATGATTGTATGACATTTGAAAAATATAGAGTGTAACCTAGGCATAGAAAACTTCTGTTAAATTCCACTATGTATAGGTCGCGTCACGGATCTTTAGCGCTGGACGAGAATAGCTGCGCATCGGTAGAATCGCGCTCGTAATTGACATATTGATGCGAAAAAGACAACACGACTGGGACCACCAATCAACGCTCGCGCACCCGACGATCACGCGCCCCGCGCACCGTGTCGTCCCCTCGATACCTTATTTTTGACTTCTGCGCAGGTTTCGTTCAGCGCTAAAGATTCGTGACGCTACTTATAAATACACATTCATATATGCATAGATATCTGCATTCATGTTTCCCTACATCCACATATTTTACCAAACTTTATAGTACATACATTACATATTATTATCTCTATACTAAACTAGACCAATAAATAAACTCCATTATATTCAAATTTATATCCGTAACCAAACCCTTGACCAACCATATTCACATTGCACCAACGAATTTTGCATAAAAATGTAAAACAGTCCACAATTTATGAGCTCCCGTAAAAACTTAATGGCACACTAATTACGTAAATCCTGGACAATGTCAAGGTTTCAGAAGCGACTGCAGTTTTTAACATATTACATGAGGTGGAATGTTCTAGAATGCTAGCCCTCATATTTATAATGACTATACGTGTAACTTGAACTTTAAGTTAAGGCCAGATTATTATTTTTTTATTTTAGAGTCTCACTCATGTTCCCTTACTTAAGTAAGCACTTTGTCGTTATGTTAAAAAGCTTATGTCATCTAATGATAGTGTTGTTTCACAACCATGAATATTTTTAAAAGGTTACTATAGATGATCAAAAAATCCATTTAAAACAGTTGTCTTAACTAATATTATAAATGCGAAATGGACATAACACCTGGAATGGGGGCTCCCCCTGGAGGTAAGGACTCATCTACAGAAACAGACGCAAACGCTTACTATATCATGAATGTTTTGCTGACCTTTGAATAAAAGTAACAGGAAAGGAATTGTGACAAAAAGTAATAAAGGATGGGAAAAGAGGTGGAAGAAATGTATGGGTCGAGTCACGAATCTTTAGCGCTGAACAAAACTTGCGCAGAAGTCAAAAATAAGGTATCGAGGTAACGCGCGGCGCGCGGGGCGCGTGATAGTCGGGTGCTCGAGCGTTGATTGGTTCCCCAGTCGTGTTGTCTTTCTCGCACCAATACGTCAATTACGACCGCGATTCTACCGATGCGCAGCTATTCTCGTCCAGCGCTAAACAGCCGTGACGCGACCTATAATGGGACTCCCGTGTTTCCATTTATCTCACGAAACGCAATAACATTTCTAATGATATGCAATTACTTGACGTGGATTTTCAGTGGGAGCGCCCGAAACGGTACCAACTTCGGGCAACTGGACCCAATTAAGCTCAATAGGGCCTACCACCATAAAATTGTACTTCTATTTGGTGTCCACAGATTTCTATAGCATTGGACAGCACATAGAAGTTACCGTACCGTAGGTAGATTCTAGTCCATACTATAATATTATAAATGTGAAAGTGTGTTTGTTTGTCCTTCCTACACGACGTAGCTAAGCAATCAATCGAACTGATTTTGACATACAGTTAGTTGAAAAGATGAAGAGTAACATAGGCTACTTTTTAACTCGAAAAAAAGAGTTATAAGAGCGGAAGGGGTCAAAGTTTATATGAAAGTCAGGAAAGGGCAACAACTAGTATGGTATTAATAATAGACCATCGTTAGTAAAACGTATAGGCACACAAAAACGCGATAGCATTTACGCGAACAATTTCCTATCAATTTTATTGAAACCCACTGACCTGACTCCAACGGTGATCGGATGTAAATATATGCTTAGTCGAATATTCGCGAGCTGACTTCAAAAAGAATTGTTTGACTGAGCTATTGTGATTTTGCAAGGGTAGTATGGACTATGGAGTCAGAAAAAGAAGTCAGTTTATATTTTGAATAAAAATAGTCTGCCATAGTGTCAAAGTCAATGTCAATAGTCTTAATTTATTTTCATTGCGTATGTTTAAAAATATTACTTCGATACGTCAAAACAAAAAATGCTAATTAACGAAGGAGGAGGACTTCCGATTCAAACCACAATTGAGATTAAACATTTATTGTCTTTGTATGAAGTTTCAATTGGAACAAAATTGTTAGTAGCTTATTTTGTTCAGAAATTGAGTTTAGGCGTACATAGATTATTATAATATAAAAGCTATGATGAGGCAAACCATTACTAACATAATCATAATAAAAAGGTAGTACATTATAAAAATATTCTATAACTATTCTTAAGTATTATATGATCTTTCAATTTCAACAGTAAAACAACGGAATTTCAAAATACATAATACTAAATATTCTAGAACCCGCAAGGTGAAATAATTATTTACATTATACACATAGGTAATGTGTCCAAATACAGTTACTACAAAATACAATCTACGTGTAAAGCGAAATAAATGATTAATCATTGAAAGTCCACTTTGAAACTGCAACGTTTGATAGTAATGGGCGAGGCAAATCACACGATATGAATGAGGTAACAGGGACGAATTCAACTACTTCAGGCCTTAGACATAATAGCCATCTAGTCCCAAGCTAAGCATAGCTTGTGTTATGGCAACTAGATAAAGGATACTTTACATATACATACTTTTCTTTTGTAAATACATACATATTATATAGACCCCAAAAAAATACAAATGTATTTTTTAAAAAATACAAATGTATTTTTTTTATATATGATGAAATGGGAAGATGAGCTGGACGCATTCCTGATGGTAGTAGAAACGTCAGCCCATAACCAATGCAGTACTATCCGGAACTTTGCAAAACAAACTCCGGACAAGGGTGCACTACACCGACGTTCTCCACTTTGAATCACAAGATCTTAACACTTATTAGCCCAGTAATCTCGCTGTAATATATTACTAAATATATGGAGATCGAACCCACGATCCTTCGCGCAGAAGTTGTGCCAAAAGTTTGAGCTCTGCCTCTTAAACTAGGACCTGTATTATAAGAGGCAGCAATCCAAAAATTATCCAATTCTAATTAAAGTACATACAGACGAGTTGAGAACCTCCTTTTTTGAAGTCGGTTTCAAAAGAGTGGCATTGACTTAGATATCAATGCAGCAAGATTTGTTCAACCCTTACAATACGTTAGTTAGAATCAGGGCCTATTTCAGTGCCAGTTGTTATCTAGATGACCCAGTCGCGTTGCACTAATGCAAGTGTGAATACGATTTCGAATGGGGCTTGATGTAACAGGCCTTCCGTGCAATTTCTCTTGCAACGTCTAAATTTGTTTGCTCGTTGTTGTATGAAATTTATGATAAACGGTTTTCATAATAGGGTTCTACAGTGTGTGTTGCAGAAAGCAAAGTTGAACTACATTAACTGTTTGAAAATAACAATACAGATGTTTTGTAATGTTTCTTAATTATCAAGTGACCAATAATTCATTAGGTAATCTACTCTAATATTATAAAGAGGAAATATTTGTACTTTTGTATGTAACGAATACACTCAAAAAGTACTGGACCGATTTTAGTATTTTAGTAACATGATTGATTTAAGTAACATAGGTTAGAATTCATTATATTCCAGAGACTTTCATAGTGCATTTTTCCTATTTATAAGACAAATTTTAAAAGTGAAAAGAAAGGCCTCGAGTTAATTGTCAATGTAAATGAGGACTGATTAGATTCAGTTTGTTACCTACAGAGTTAATTCGCAATAAATGTGCAAATTAGACTGATTTACTTTCTTGACGCTTGAAAATGTTCCGAATAGAAAATAAATATACATGTTACTTTGTTGATACTATAAGAGTTTCTTGCCGGTTCTTCTCTGTTGAAACTGCCTTCCGAACCGGTGGTAAATTTGTAATACTTTGACGATTCAAAAGTGTTACTATATGTAGCCTAGTTGAATAAGCTACGGTTGTCTTTTAGTTTAATATGTCATGCTTAATAAAAAAAGGTTATGAAAAATAGGGAGGGTTAGATAATCAAATGGCTTGTAACAGGTGGTAGATACCATCGTTACATGGAAAACTGGAAGAAATATGAAATATGGATAGCAACCCCTAGTAATACGCCGAGTTCTGAATCGCGCTTATGATATTTTTTGGAGACTAGTATATATACGTGTACAACTTCTTTAGATCAAACTGTAGGAGCCTTAAGGCCAGAGGTATAGTTACATCTTCCTTTTATATATAAATACTAGCTGCGGTGGGCGGTTTTACCCGAATTGATGTAATTATTTCTTACGTATTAAACACCATAACCTTCCTCTTAAATCACTCTATCTGACAAAAAAACCTCATGGAAATCGGTTGCGTAGTTTATAAGATCTAACCATACATAGGGACATATATTTATAAGGGATGTATCAGTGTAAATGCATTTTCTTTCGTCATTCATTTCTTGATTTTCCAACTATTAATATTAACTTTAAGAGTACCATTTTTTAATTACAACTCTTCAAGATAATGTCAATTATCATCAAACGAAATCACGAACCAAACTTTATTCAGTCAGTAAATGAGACGGAAAAGTTTTGTTTGTATTCAAATAAACATCGCATTGTTTAACCATTGAGACATTGACAGACGGATTACGGAATTGTTCAAAATATTAATTTACATCGAAAACGACGGATAGACGAATGTTGTACATTAATTAAAAATATTTATTGGTTTCGCGATACTTTGGAGGATTATTTAGTAAGAATGGATTAATTTGAAACCGGCTAAATGCATGATCAATGTTACTGAAAATATTTATTCAGTCAAAATAATTATATACATTTTTGGTAATACTAAGTGATAAATAAGAAATAAATCAATATTTTCAGGACATTTATACACAACGCGATCTTGTTCCAAGCTAAGCAGAAGCTTGTGTTATGGCAACTTGATAACGGAATAAATTACATATACATACCTACTTTTCTTTTATAAATACATACATACACCCAGACCCCAGCAAAATACAAATGTAAATTACAAATATATTTTTCCGGTGTGGGCATCGAACCCACGACCCTTCGAGCAGAAAGCAATTGTGCTACGAAAACGCGGTCGTCATTATTTCGCGGTCGATATTTTGAAATAACTATTTAATTAAAATAAGTTTCACCCTGTGGTCTTAATGAAAGGTTTTTTCTTTTTTGAAAAAATCAGGATAATAAGTATTCTACGTGTTAATTCACAATCAAAGCCACAACATGTTCAAAGACAACGACTCTTTTTTATAATCGAATTGCTTAGTAATAATAAGTTGAAGAGTAATTAACATACAAAAAAAACAAGTAGTACATGTACCTCTCTAAAAGCCTTGTTTTTCTTTAGTAAGTGCTTGGAGGTGGCAACCCCGACACGAACATAAAAATCCAATAAATTCCGTATGTGCATTGTTGAAACAAATCAATTTGAAAATCCTTTGCATTTTTCTGCGAAAATAAATACCAGAGGGAGCTATCTAACAGGTTTACTTTGATGTGGGTTCGTTTTTTGCTGTTCACGTTTTTGTTTATTTGAATTTTTGGTTTTATTTAGTTTTTATTATATTGTAATATTTGTCAATCTCAAGTTTATACGTTCCAGTATCAATATCGATATGAAAAGAATCAATCTAGATAAAAAAGACTAAATCTCCTCAATGTATAACTAACTAGTCTAATATAAACTAAAACGCTTGCTTTTTTTAAGTTTTAAGTGTTTAATACCATAGGTACAGACAGAAGGAAGACGATTTTGTTCTATATTATGTAATAAATAAATATATAAATATTTTCAGAACATTTATGCACAGCGTCATCTAGTACCAAGCTAAACAGAAACTTGTATTATGGCAACTACTCGTAGATGACGGAATAAATTACATATACATACTTTTCTTTTGTAAATACTTACATACAATACATAGCAACACCCAAACCCCAGAAAATAACAAATTTAAATTACTAATATATTTGTCCGGTGTAGGGATCGAAATCACGACTCTTCGCGCAGAAAGCAGTTGTGCTACCACTGCGCCAAGTGGTCGTAATTATGAACTATCCTAATAAAAATTGTATGATGAATCATTTCCCGGCAAGTTTCAACTCAGCATCAATCCTTAATCCTTTTGTAAGATTGTGGAACTGAAAAGAACATATAGCAAAGTCCTCGTAAATGGCTTAGGACTATAGCAACTACCAACATATATATCCTTGCTAAAGAGTAAAATAAAGATAAATGTCCCCCGTTTATTTCCAATTTCCTCCATAATGACATCGATACGAAAGCCGAGTTTCTAAATCCAATATATTGCAACTGTAGCACTAATTAAAACTTGGATCTCGTGAGACTTACAGAGATAAATTTTGTAGTGACCACGAGATTTCGTTGGAAATACTTCTTCATAGGTTAAGTCTTATGTAGTAATGAAGCGGGTTGTAAGCGAAGTTTTAAGCGCGGGGAAAATTAGATAGAAAGGACTTCAAGAAGGGATAATACAGTGAAAAGTAATGTAAAGGAAGTACTTCAAGCTCTCATTCATATAATTAATGTAAGTATCTATTCATAAAATTATTTAAACGCTCAGTTCACTCTTAATAACCTTTCTTTTAATTCTATATGCCGTAATGATATTTTTAAAAATATTTGAGAAGGTGAATAAGTCATCTGCTAGGCAGTGAACTTCTCCTATAAGCTTTCTTAGTATTACAAGTGCAGTACCAACTTATATGCAGTCAACTATTAATTAAAAAACTATTAATCTTTAATAAGACGTAATATTATTTTCTATTATATTCATACGGTTATAAAAAGTCTTTATAAAAAGCCTATACGAATATTTGAAATAGATCAGAAATATAAGAGCCATCAGTCAAGTTGATGACCAATTTGGTCAGGAAATTGCCCGAAATTGATTTTAAGATTCATAGCCTTTGCCGAGAATAAATTGAGGCGTTTTAAAAGTATCTATCTATCTAGAACGAAATATTTAGTTGAATAAATACATACTTTTTTGGGCTTGAATTTTGAAAGGAATATTTATAAGGAGCACTTTGTACTATTTACCTGTGTAATGTTTTCATGATAAGAATCTTGTTTGCAGTTTTGAGAACGTTTTAAAAATTTTATGTAGGTACTTTAACATTCACCGGGTTTTCTATATTGTTAAAGTTACTGAGAACATTTTTTTATTATTATTTGATTGTTAGCAACGAAGCAGGAGGTTGGTCTGATGGTAAATGACCTCCTCCCCCATGAACAGTTTACCTCTACATCTGTAATCGTATCTAAACTTCTTTAAAATGGAAAAGGAGAGGACTTGGAATAAAAGGATTAAGGGATGTAGGAGATCAGAAGAAACCCTCCGACTTGTCAAACAAAAAAATAAATGCATTATTAAGACTTAGCTTCAAACGCTACTGCGTTTAATAACGACTAATAACTTTCTTTCGTGTCCCAAAAGCATTTTCAGTCAACATAGATCTCATTCAGTACTTTGAACTATCGTTTTTCATCTTTGTAGGAAATTTCAAATGCGCTACGTTAAAAATTCTAGATCTTACGAGCCATTTAGTAAAGAGTGCAGACATTTTGTAAATATATATTTTTTTCTTTTTGCAAGTGTTTTGAATGGAGTTACACAGTGCGTTATAAAACATGTGTCCGATCCTGAAGATCCTTTTGGAATAAAATAAAAAAAATTTACACAAATTCAAGGTAATGCTGGCATCTCACGTACGGTTCGTAGACCACATAGACCCTGTAGCTACCAGAGAACGTGAACGTGAGACGGAGTCGCTATGTAATTTGTAATTTTACTAAGTTATTTTTTTGTTTGGAAAAAAATATGATGTTATTTTTTCAAAACGATAGCAAAATAAGGGCCTGCTACCGGCATGTAGGTTTTCGGATCGGACACTTGTTTAGTAAGCACACTGTATATTCAAACAATTCGATTCAAATCTCATATCAAATTTCAACACACATCAAATCAATATTGACTCAACTAAGACGTACTTAAATCTAATTTGCATTTAAGCATTCATATCTCTTTCTCTCTCTCTCTCAATAAGTGTCACAGCTACAGTAAAATAAATACGTAACAGAATGAAGTGGAAAATTACAACTTCATACGAGAAAACCACGTCAAAGGCTTTTAATGAAAAATGGTGAATTTTTCAACGAACCCCCGAACCTTGGGGTCGCGAAATTAGGTCATTCCCATACATTACTGTATACTGTACTACTCTTGAGTCAAGAGACGGGGGAATTTAAAAGAGGTTTCAAATTACTATGTGATATATTTTAAGAGTGCTTTTAATTTTTTTATTCAAACAAAATCACGAATATCAGGAAGTATAGAAATCTAAATCGGCCAAGGCTAATAGGGCAAGCAAGACTTACGACAGCTGATCAAAGTGAAAAGTATCTTTATTCAATTAGGCTACATATAGAAACACTTTCAAATCGTCATGGTATTACAAAACATTTACCACCGGTTCGGAAGGCAGTTTCTACAGAGAAGAACCGGATAGAAACTCCGATAGTTGTTCTTTTTAAAATAAGAACATACAATTGTAACACAAACAAAAACTCGACTATTATAATATTTATACATGCTAAAGGTCACCGTACCACGAGCGTTAAGAAATCTGAATTAGATTTACAATTGTAATTTTTAAAGTATATAATATATTATTTTAATGTACATATTATATTCTGATAGACACATAATAATTATAATTAAATTCAGCTACACCACTACAGCTAGCTTAAAATACATATGTAAATTATATAAATACTTAAATTATTGTTATATGACGATATTATGGGTTTAAATTGAAGGATTACGTTAAAAATAACTAGACCGCCATCTTGGGTGTCCGCCATGTTGGATTCAGAGTGACGTCACTGAGTTAATCATGCATTATAACGCAAACAAAGTGTATGTACCGAATTTCAGCTCAATTAATTAAAAATAAAAAACGGCCAAGTGCGAGTCGAATTGTATAACAATGTTTCGGAATTATATTAGTTGTTTAATCTAATAATTAAATCAATTTCCTGTTAACATTTTAATCGTGTATCTGTTTTAGCTTTATTAGTCCTACTTGTCATACTAATATAATAATTGTGAAAGTTTGTGAGAATATATGTATGTTACATCCATTTGTTTCTTATTCTCACAGGAAAAAACGGCTGGAGCAATTTAGTTGAAATGTGGTATGGAGATAGTTGATATCCTGGATTACTACATAGGGTACTTTATATCGGGGTTTTGCCCCGGGAACGGTAACTACGCGTGTAAAACCGCGGGGCGCAGCTAGTAAGCCATGATGAACTAAAAAATAACATTTCATAATAAACCGTCAATAGAAATTCAGCGTTGAAAATTTCAAGTACCTGACTATCACATTAGCCTGATGACATTAGGACGGACAAACGGATGGACAGCGAAGCCTTAATAATATATATAGTTTTCAGGTACGGAACCCTAAATATAACATGCAACCGTCTCCACAAACAAGGTTACATAGTACATACAATATACATACATTTCATCCATACTTACATACTAATATTATAAATGCGACAGTAACTCTGTCTGTCTGTCCTTTCATCACGCTAAAACTACTGATTAGACTGAATGAAAACCGATTAGAAAGAAATTTAGGACGGAAAATTCAGAAAGGACATAGGCTACTTTTTAACTTGAAAAAAGGTTATAGGGGGGATTGGGGAGGTCGAAGTTGTCCACGCGGATGGAATCGCGGGCAAAAGTTAGTTAACAACTAGTTTTGAATAAAAGCTTTCAATAATACATTAAAAATATTCCTAATACCTTGCATTTCCTTAACCGTGACTCAGCCCTCATTAAACATTAAATTTCACATCACGTAAACATTGGAATTTCAACAATAAAATACTTATAAAGTCGTAACAATGCCATAATAACCCGTCGAATAGTTCAAAACAATTTGCTGCTCAGATCCTATCTAGGGTAATGGAAAGGAAAATGGTCCTTATTATTGACAGAAAATAAGGTCGAATATCGCACCATTGACTTGGTCTTTGTTTAATTTTTCTCATGATTATGTATTTGGAGGATATTTGAAAAGTTCGTAAGTCGTAATTGGGTTTCGTATAATGGTTTTGATTCGACTTTAAAAGTTGGAATTTGTGCTGTGTTTATGAATTTTAATGGCTTTTAAAAACAGCTCAAGAAGTCAGTTTTATAATACGATTTGCATAAGCGATGTAGTAAGCTATCTTTAATAAAAATATTAAATAATATAACAATTTTATTAATTTATATTACAATATGTTGCAAATGCATAACTCGTTCGTGAAGAATGATTCTAAGTACATATTGAAAAATTGTGTAGATTTCCGTGTCTCTAATTATTATACAGATATTTATACAGATTTTTATACAGTGTGTTACAAAACAAGTGTCTGATCCGAAAACCTCTCTCTATAAACCGGCAGTAGCCTTATTTTGCTATCGTCATGATAAAATAACGTAATTAATTTTTTCAAACAAAGAAAAAATTGCAGCTTATATGGCAACACGGTCTCACATTCACGTACTCTGATAGCTATAGTGTCGCAGTAGTTGCCAGCGCTTGTGAATTTCCCAGATTTTGGTTAAATTTTTCAATAGAAACATAATCTTTAAAACTATATTAATTTTTAATTTAAATATAGATTTTTTATTTTATTTTATTCGAAAAGGCTTTTAGGTAGAGAATATCACCCTTTTGGCTCGGACACATGTTTTGTAAAACACTGTATATCCCGGAAAATACGGTATACTTATAAACCCTTAAATATTGATCGCCCTATAAACTTATCAGCCGCTTTCAGTAAGATCTATCTAAAATTACGATAATAGACCTGCCCATAAAGAAACGAATTTATCGTGTTCAAAAGATTACAACAAAAGCCGCAGAAAGTATAATCGTTGGGAATTTACGATACGGAATATTTAGATCGGAAAAATTTCTCGTTGTAACGCGTGTCCAATTTATTTATAATGTGAGGATAATTTTATTTTAATAAATTACTGTTTTTACCTTCGAGTATGATGCTGAAAATGAGTAGTCTTTTTAATTAATTTTAAATTAGCACTGTTGGGTAACAAATCTAGTGTTGCCAGGTTTAATTATGGGAAATTGAGTCTATTTTTATATGGCAAGTCGGAGGTAACGGTGCCATGTCTCCTTGCCATGTGTAAGGTTCCCCGGACACTTTGTTATAGGTATATTGTTATTGAACCGCTTTGAGGGAGAATAATAATATTTTAAGTGTTGAAAGATATTTTCTACGAGCTTAAATTTGAGAACATTTTTGTCGATTTTAGTAATTATACCACGGTGCTCTGAAGAGATAATCGATATCGAAAATCTGAAGATATGTCTGTATTTGTGACTCTGAAATCTCGTTACGTGTATAACACTCATTACCTGAAAACACCTGCACCGATTTCGACAAATTAAAATCGTCTTACCAAACAGCATAGTTTACAAGGCGGGTGAAACCGGAGACTAAGCTAGTTTACTATAAACAAGAGCTGAGAATAACAAATTAATATTATGTTAAATAGGACTAAGATATTAGGTTTTCGTTTAAGCGAGTTGCGTGTAATTCTTCAGCGTACGTGATGTAAACAACATTTTGGAATATTGGAAAATTATGTATAAGTACTTGTTGAAGACGTGAAACGGATATCCGATATCCGTAAGCTATCCGCTATCCGGTATCCGATAGATATTAAAATACTATCCGGCCAGTTCTGAATTATTAAAAACAATATTAAATAATCGTGTTTCTTTAATTCAACCAAAATTTAAGAATATAAAAATATTTGTTGATTCTTTATTATAGAATATAGTAGGTATACTTGAAAAAATATGACAATGCAATCGATTCTGATAAATCCTGTCTTAATCATTTTGACAAACTGTTTGTCGACACGGTCTGAGTTATTATAACGGATAACGGATAACGGATATTTGGTTAAAGATAAACGATAACCAATTATCCGTTTACCAGTATCCGAAACAGTTCCGTTCTATCTAAAGCACTAAATACAAGCCATAAAAAGTATTATATGTGCTGAAGTGTCTGTGACTAGCTTCGATCAATATTTATACAACTTTGAACCGTTTTTTAATATTTTGGAGATAATTTATATAATACTGGCCGCGTCCCATGCTTTTTTTTTGTTTGTACTCAAAACTCAGATCCTTGCCGCAATTAACCCATTTACAGTGTCCCAAAGATCGTAAAAATTTTAATGAACTCATGAACTCATTTCAATTTTGATCAATCTTATTCCTTTAACATAAATTATCACTTTAAAACAATAAGTAAAATTAAGAACATTAGTTTCAAACTTTATCAGTTTTAAAATGTATATCTATTAAATAAAAATGAATCATTTGATAAAAGCTGACTTGATTTTGACAATTATAATTTTTATTTAAGAATACCTCGAAGTACCAAGCCTGGCTAGGTCAGCTACTAAAGTATAATTCGTAATGTATGTTTGGGAGGGAATTTCAAGTAACTTCCCCAACACATTCCACTCGAACAAGCTTCCGATAGCAATGTGACGATCAAATAGAATGTGAAATTCGCTACACTGCCTTCGATTCGTGGAAAAACCTCTTCAGTATGAAATTTACTTGCACAAAATATATGACCACTTATGACGAGCAAAATGAACTTTGCTATACGATTTCACAAAGTAATTATACAACATTGAAGGACTACTTATGACCTATGGTATACGATATCACAACATTGAAAATTAAATTTTCGAAGTAGAACTGATAACTGTTTTATGTACAGTTACTTAAAAAGTAGTTGCATAATTATAGCATTTTAATGCTAAGATATATTTAAAATAGGTATCGTCATAAAAATACAAATTTACTAACTATAAGATTCTTTTTCGTATTGTAAATGTTTCGTCTTGTCCAGGAGTAACAAGACAAAGTACAGCCTCAATATTGTAGATCCAAAAAAATAGAAAACTAAAAAGTACTGTGACCTCAAATAATTTATTTATTGTCAGTTTCACAAAGCACTTACATAAAGCAACCAGAAAACAACCAAACAAATGCAAAACCAACCAATTCCCGAAAAATATTACAACCACCAAGTATCTGTGTCAGATTTATTGCAACATTCAAACTGTATTGAAAAATAATTTTCCTGTTTTCCTTATGACGGGGAACAATTTTCGTGTAGAGCGAAATCTCATTTCTTACCCGCCATGAGTTATGGGAAGGCTTTTATCATCTCCCCTCCTTATCAAGTGCTGGAGATACAATAATTTGTTTATACTGCTTTGACCCGACATAAAAAGACGTCAGTACGAATCAGTGTTCTACTTTGAAAATAAAGAACTTTCATTTTGTGAACTTTGCTTGCAACCGACTTCAAAAAAGTAGGTACTATCTGTATTCTACGTTTATTGTCAGAACTTTTTACTGTGTCGTTAATGAAACAGGATAGCTTTTCCACATCTTACCTAATGTTCATTATTATTGTGGTCTAAGTCTCGCGGGTACATATATAAAAAACCTATTCACTCTCTTTTTGAAGATTCAAAATTATTCATCTATTATAGTATTGTTGTAGCTGTACTTTACCTTAAATAAATATCATAAAAAAACCTACAGACTTTATCTCTGAGATCTAGCTTATTATATATTTTTTATTATTTTAATAGGAGAAAGTTACATTTTTTAAACGTGTCATAGATTACAGTCTTATCGTATTTTACCCGAGCGAAACCACATGACATAACTAGATTGCAATCAAGAAAACATTTTCCGTTTCGCATCTCAAAGCATACGAAAATATTTTTACCCAACGGGCCATTCATTTTGCCGTCAACCACAGAGCTTTGTATTCTAAGTTTAAGAGGTCAGGATAGGGTAACGTACACTTATCTGTTAAACGGATCGCCGCGCCGGTTTGAATCGATCTTAATATATAGAAGAAAAGGAATTTATTTCTTAGATTGTTTTCATAGTGAGGAGATGCTCATTATAAATCTAAGGGTATTTATTTATTTATTTATAACTAGCTGTTGCCCGCGACTCCGTCCGCGTGAACTTTCATATAAACTTTGACCCCCCCTTCCTCCTTTATAACCCTTTTTTTCAGTAATAAAGTAGCCTATGTCCTACTCCTGGCTCTAAACTACCTCCCTGCCAATTTTCAGCTTAATCGGTTCAGCCGTTCTTGAGTTATAAGTGAAGTAACTAACACGACTTTCTTTTATATATATAGATAAGGGTTCGTTAGCATGACGTACATTAAAAACATTATGCATATTACAATTTAAAATATTTACATTTGACATAATATTGTCGCCATACTTACTGGCGTCCACAACATGCACAGAATTAAAATTTAATATAACATTATAATATGGATTATTTATACATATTTGCAAAATGATCAGTTAATGGTATGGATGAACCTACGACCCAAAGCGTAGACGGTAGAAGGCAGTTGTCTTTTCATATCTGCCATAAACCTGATCATTAACCATCTCTATTTTTTTTATGCTTCAACTTCTTTCACGCTATCCTACCCGAAACTTTTAACCCTACGTCTATAATTTTTTTTTCTTAAAAACCATCATCCATCCAGAACCAATATAAAAAAAGAATTATGTTAATCGGTTCAATTGTTATCGAGTTATGTGCTTACCAACACATTTTGCGATTCATTTTTATATTAAAGACTAGCTGTTGCCCGCGACTCCGTCCGCGTTTGCTTTCATAAAAAAATATTCCCCTGGAAACTGGATAAAAAGTATCCTATGTCCTTCTCCTGGTTCTAAACTACATCCCCACCAATTTTCAGCTAAATCAGTTGAACCGTTATCGAGTTATAAATGGTGTAACTAACACGACTTTCTTTTATATATATATTTTTTTTTTTTTTATATAATAGGGGGCAAACGAACTGGCGCGTCACCTGATGGAAAGTGATCAGCGCCGCCCATGAGCACTCGTGTTGTCACGAGTGTGTTGCCGGCCTTTAAAATATATATAGATTAGAATTTGGGTAAACATCCAAGAAAACATCAATGCTAAGCTTAATTGCTCTTTGGCAATTAGACCTTAATCCAAATGCTCATTATCAAAAAGCGGTGAAAATAACATCGTATTTTAGAACTAAAGTAATCTTCTTATGTTCATAATCGAGTTTAATTTTCTTAGCACGGAACAGTTGGTAAAGCTATTCCGTTAAGCCAAATTGGAACGAGTTGAATTGATGGAGATGTCTTCTTCAAAAGCATATGAAGACATTCTCCTTTGGTAAAAGTCGATTTATTCGTGAGACACTGTACATGCTGGTTATGCGTGGATGGTAGCTTACAGGTACACCAAGGTTTTATCCATAATGACTTAAAAAACATTGTTCGGTTTTATATGTATCCCTGGTATTTTGATATCAAAAAACTGACTTCAAATTAAACTAAGAAGCGAAGTGAGCTTAACACACAACAAAAAAATCGTTCAAAGGTCAAAGCACAAAAAAAGTTGCTTCGCACAAAGTAATACGTAGTTTTATTTAGTATAGAAATGATTAAATAACTATTATACAATATTGATGTCGGTACCAAGTGCTATTATGAATGCTACAACAATCTTACTACCCATAAATTTATATTTTTAAATTATACTTTAAAATTACTAATATGCATTATACGTGATAATGCCCTACAATCAAAACACATATTTAAAAAATCCTTAAATTTAAAAAATATTGTGTTTGTATGATTTGTAAATTTCAATATACAGGTATATAAAAGACCAATATAGTAAGATCGCTATTTATGAAGCGTTTCAAGTGACCGTCATAGTTATGTAGTGAGAAGGAGGAGGATCAATCAGACCCTTCATCACAAATCACTACAAATATCACACTCAAAATTCCAATACAAAACAGGTTGCCCAATGTCACGGCTCTTAACCCTTAGATTGACTGCGAATATTTGGTTTCAAATGCGCACATTACGGTATAAAGGGCCCCATTTGATCCCTTTAAAGTGAACAATAGATTGTTCGAGGATATTATGAATAGGTTTCAAGGTTTATGATCGATTGTCCCGCCTTACAAAAATCGGAGGGTTTTATATGTATGTATGTACCTTAATGTTTAATCTATATGTATTATATATCCTTCAACTGTGTCACACATAGTTATAATTTTGAATCGGCATCGTTATTTAGCACGGCAGACAGTTCGGAAGGCAGTTATAATATAGTAAATAATCATACTATGAAAAGTAATAGAGTAAATAAAAGCTTAAAAATAACGAGACTGAATAATAAAAACTCTAGTTTATATAGTATTTATGTACCTACTTAATATGAATATATTAAGTCTATAAAATGAACATTACATCCGAAACTCAGTTGCCCACGTTATGGCCCTAACCC
>JADANM010005719.1:741757-768988 GCA_026213755.1 Eurema hecabe
GTAAATTCCTTGCCATATATAAGAGAACTGAATATCTATTACAATTATTATAATATACGTAACAACAATATAGGTCAAAATATTCACTCATGAAAGTGTTTGTCACTGTCATGTGAGTGTTTAAAAACTTAATAACTAAAAATGTAAAATAAAAAAAAAACTAGTAACACCATAGATGTAAAATTCCGTTTTTTGCGCGGGAAAAAATGTCTTTCATCACGATGAGTTTTATTGAATTGAAGGTCCCTTTTTAAAGAAATGGACTTTATTTAATATGCACATCTATTTTTATCCGACTTATAGAAATAATACTTTTACTATCTTTCAAAAGATTTATTTATATTGCTTTTTATTTGAATAATTTATTGCATTTCAATGTAAATAAAGTCGAAGAAATTTAACTAAGAATACTGTAATTTATTTCAACTGTATACCTGTGTATAAAGTTTTTTTTAGTAAAAAATTAAATTTACAAATTCTAATAGAATATAATAGAAAGTCTACTTTTTCCCAGTTTCATTTTATTAAGTTCGCCTGGATAGATAGATAAAGTTCATATTTATAATATTAGTAAGAAAAACCCTTAAATATTGTTATACCGAACAGTATCGCTTACCAAATCTTTGTTTCAGAACCCCGAATTCAAAATGGACGCCGCCAAACACCGCTGTCAAGAACACGCGAACATTTTTGATTATCCAATCAGAGACGAGCGAATCACATAAATCAAAATGTACAGCTCCGTAAAATGGAGAGAACAAAACTCATATGCACGAACTCAATATATACGGATTACAATCGAACGTTTCTAAACGAATCACAGTTAAACTTCACTTTTGGCAGCTTCGTGTTTGACAGCAATGACAGTGACAGTGACGTTTCGCAAGTGACAGGTGGTGTTTATAATCTGTGGGCGCTGTCGTTGATAGTGTTCCCGTTGTTGACGTTGTTCGGTAATGTGTTGGTAATTTTGAGTGTAGCTAGGGAAAAGAGCTTGCAAACGGCGACGAATTATTTTATAGTGAGTCTGGCTGTAGCGGACTTGTTAGTTGCCGTGGTTGTGATGCCATTTGGAGTGTATTATTTGGTAAGTTTTTTAATTAATTATTAATATTTTAACTGACATTAAAATAATTTTAAATTAGATATGATTTTTTTTAATTAAGATTAATTCACGCTTGACGGATATAGGGATATATGGCAATATTATTTTTTGTACTGGCAACTTTTCGTATATGTGGAGTTAACGACCTAAGGAAATAAATGAAAAACATCGTTTTCTGAGAAATTATAAAACTACCATCTTTACATAATATTTTGCGTATGTACGAGGATCTTCTCTTTGACATATTTTACTTTAGCAATAATAAAATATTAATATCAAAACATACGTAACATATTAGATTACTAGGATTCAGCTTCAAAGGTTAATGTATGTAAAAGTCCCATAAAATTTCATGTCTCACCGGCGTGTCTGCCTCCAAAATGGCGCGATTGTTTTTTATGGTTATAAATGTGACGATAGTCTACGTGACTTGGATCTTTCGTGTCTGATTCCTGATTTAATAACATCTACGTTTTTGGCAGAAATGCTTAAATTCGCTAATAATCATAACGTGAACGACTTAGTAGAAACATATTGAAGATAGATACCCTTCAAAAATTAAAATTGATCTATAAGCAACACAATTATCCAAAAAGTATTTAATATACCGTCGAATTGAGGAATCTCCACCTTTTGAAAAAAAGAAAAAAAGAAATATTTATTCCAGCACAAACAATAAAACAACTATTAAACAAATACACACAGATAGAAAAAGAGAAAATGGCAACGTTGCCGGAAAGGAAATACCACTCAGCATGTGTTGGAGTTGCGAACAGCCCTTTAATTAAAAGTATCCCATGTTCTAATCCTATCCTATCTATAGGTCGCGTCAAGAATGTTTAGCGCTGGACGAGAATAGCTGCGCATCGGCAGAATCGCGCTCGTAATTGACGTCTTAGTGCGGGAAAGATAACACGACTGGGACAACTAATCAACGCTCGCGCACCCGACGATCACGCGCCCCGCGCGCCGCACCCTCCCCTCGATACCTTATTTTTGACTTCTGCGCAGGCTTCGTTCAGCGCTAAAGATTCGTGACGCGACCTATACCAAATTCCATCCAAATACTTTTTATGTGAAATAGTACAAACATCAATGCCTTTCAAATTTTTATTTAAATAATATAAAGGACTAGTACATTTATATAGGCAATTCAAACTCCAATTTTGGGGGTAATTGCGTCAAATTCGACGATCACCCTCAATCCTATGAAGTCATTTGACGCACAAGTAATTGGCGGCGTGCGGCTGGCATTCCATTACTATAAATAAAACGACGATTTAGTACACACACTCACATTTATTGAGCCTAAATTAAATATACGTGTGATTGATTGATATGTATTTCAAATTGAGTGAGAAAAAATATTTTAAAAACGCTGATATATGAAGTACAACGCCATCTAGTCTTAATCTAAGACAGTTTGTTATTACGTAGTACCCAAGAATATTATAGTTAATAAATATGTTATACACCTACAAATCAACCTAAAAGTATTCTGCATGGGAGTGACAGCACACATACATACAAGGCAAAACGATAGAACAGAGATAATATGGTAAAACCAAAAAATGAATGCACCGGCAACCAATCACGAAGATAAAACTCCTAATTAGGATGTTTTTGCGTCTTCAAAATTTTGATATCATTGTTAGAACCAGATTAATTTAGACCAACGGACAAGTTTTTTATCCATGTACATAATTAAGCAAGACAAATATAATCAGAGAATGGAAAACAATTTCTTTATTGTAGGACTAGCTGTTGCTTGCGACTTCGTCCTAGTCTATTTGTTTTTCCATTATTTCTTCGCTCCCATTAGTCGCAACGTGATGTTATGTCGCCTAAAGCCTTCCTCGATAAATTGTCTATTCAATAAAAAAAGAATTTTTCAAATTCGAACCAGTAGTTTTTTTAGTTTTCGAACCAAACAAACAAACAAACAAACTCTTCAGCTTTATATATTAGTATAGATATAGATATAGCGCAGAAGGACGGGAGAACTATTACTATATAGGAATAACTTTTATTCCCCTTTGACACATTGTATATCGTAAAAATATTCTTACCAGCCTTCTCAGTTTTACCCGCGCAGCTCCCATTCCGGGGCAATACCGGTATAAAAATCTAATCCAGGACCTTATCTTTCTGCAAGCCTTTAGACAAGTCCAAAGTAAAAGAGAGTGAAAGAGCAAAAAACATTCAAAGTATATTTCCTTCTCATTTTTATTTCACACAACACGTTTTACTCACAAAAGCTAATTCAATGTTAAAACTGTTAAATATGAGCCTTTATATTCTCTTTGTATGTCGTATCCCGTTTGGATGATAAATTAAGTTATAAGTGGAGATAATCCTGCGAAGTGCTGCTAACTTAAGATCCCTTGTTCGTAAGTAAGTTTAAGGCTGGAGATACATGAGCGGTTTGCACGCGGAAAAATGAAGAGGAACAAGGAGTGTACACGCGCCTTGTATAGGTCGCGTCATTTATGTTTAGCGCTGGACGAGAATAGCTGCGCAGCGGTAGAATCGCGCTCGTAATTGACGTATTGGTGCGAGAAAGACAACACGACTGAGACAACCAATCAACGCTCGCGCACCCGACGATCACGCGCCCCGCGCGCCGCGTCCTTTCCTCGATACCTTATTTTTGGCTTCTGCGCAGGTTTCATTCAGCGCTAAAGATTCGTGACGTGACCTACTACTGCTGTTTAAGAGAAGGCTTATTTGTCACTTTATTCCCTTTTCCATCTCCCCATCTTTGTCTTATAGCTTAAAAGATAGCCCCGGTTATACCCCAGGAACGGGAACTACGCTGTAAAAACCGCGGGACACAGCTAGTAATCTATATGTATAGCATTTCAAAGTTCTATTCAAATTAAACAAACCGACTTCACACATTCCGCCTACGTGACACAAAAGACGGTCACGTGTCACGCGTCAACTGTCACGTAGAGGCTTTTGTAGTCTGTATTCAATTATATGCAGGCTTCTTTCGCTTTAAAGGAAAACTAGATTTGTATAGCTAGCTTGAACACTTTAAATAAAGACGATATTATTAAGAAATTCTAGTTATATGAGTTGAATTATAATTATCTTTTTTTTTATAATATAAAGAGGGAAGACGAGCTGGACGTACTCCTGATGGTAAGAGTAACGCCAGCCCATAGCCGATGCAGTGCTACCAGGAATTTTGCTATAAAGCCCAACTCCGGGCAGGGGTGCACTACACCGACGCTCCCCACTTTGAGTCATCGGATGTTAAAACTCATTAGCTCAGTAATCACGCTGGCTATAGTGCCCTTCAGACCGGAGCACAGTGACATTTGTACATCACTGTTCAGGCGGTAGAATGTCTGGCACTGTGGGGGTACCCACCCAGTCGGTCTCCTATCTATCTATTATTATTAGGAAAAGACATTTAGGTAGTAATATATACTTTTTCTTAGTGTACCACTAAAAACACCTCCAATATTCCCATCTACCTTATCTGTACTATAGGCAGTAGGCATGCCTTTAGACTAAATTGGACTAAATTCTTCGTCACCTTCTCAGACATAGGTACATGGTAAAAAGTTTCAATTATCCTTAACATCTTATGACTTAAAGTGGGGACGTCGGTGAAGTCCTGCCCGGAGATGGGCTTTAGAGTAAAGTTTCGGGTAGCAATGCTCTTACCATCAGCAGTGTTTCCAGCTCGTCTCACCACTTCATAGTATACAAAAGAAAAAAAAATCCTCTAGGCAAGAAAAGCTGAAAGCTCTACTGTATGGCATTTCTCGGTCCCATTCCAAATCAAATATTCGCAAATAACGCCTTCAACAGAGGTGTTATAAACCAATCTTCCGTAACAATGTCGTCACAAATGTTGGGATACACATGTCTACACATGTCACTCACAAGACCAGTGGTCACGGACATTGCGTGACATTTGACACGTCAGCTGTCACGTACAAGCTTTGTAGTGTATACAATTGTGCAGTGTCTTTAGCTTTATCATTCCGAGTTCGGACTGGCCTTTTGACTAGGCTTTACATATAGAAAGCTGATTTGATTACCAGGAATACATAAACCAGATATAATAATGATACTCTTAAAAATATGATAGAATGTTACTTATATGGGGAGGATCTATGGGGAGGCTGAAAACCAGCGCTACACAGAGTATCCTACTCAGTGTAGCACAAGCTGAGCCCTCCCCCTTTGCTGTTATTTTCCTGTTTATCTATTTATTGTATTTTCTTCATTTTGTATTTATAACAGTAATAAACAATTAATTTTTTTTTTTTATGTATTTTTATGTTAGATAAAGAAGTTTACATCTTGACAAAATATATTCCATAATATGTCATTTAACGCGTGCCGCAGGAAACTAAAAATGACCCCATGATGAAACTACATCGCTGTAACGTAGTCTCCAATCCGTTATGGTTAGCCGGTTATTAGTTAGGAAATGTAATAAAAAATGGGGATTCATTTTAATTGATTTAAATACTATATCACGGTCTAATGAAACACCTTCAAAGGTTCATTATTTTTTTTCCCTGTATGATTCAATCACAACTCTGGTTGTTTTAAGGTTATTTATCTATACTAATATTTTAAATGCGAAAGTAACTCTGTCTGTCTGTCTGTCTTTCCATCGTCTTTAAAACTACTTAACCGATTAGAACGAAATTTGGTACAAAGACAGTCTAGAGCCTGGGGAAGGACATAGGCTACATTTTACTGGAAAAAAAGGTTTAAAATGGGGGAAGGGGGGTCAAATTTAATATGAAGGAGTCACCGGCAACAGCTAGTAGGTATATATAGTGTTATACGCTACTCATAGAAATGTACCTCTCTAAAATTTAAAGACTCACGTCATCAAAAATTCAAAAAATCCTGTCTCATAAAATATTAGTATAAATGAATCCATAATTTTTAAATGACTAGATTTATGTACCTAAACAAACTTCAACTTGAACACGTCTTACTTTAAATGCAACATGGCATAAATAACCTTCAAACGGAAAACTTCTAAAGTAAAACTTTGAAACTAACAACTTGTTAAACAATATTTACTTAATTGGAAACTTGATACTTACAGACATTCATAAATCTGTTTAAAATTATAAAATAGACAATTAAAATGTGCAAAGATTATTATTATTACAATTTATATGTATAATAATAATCTATATATAATATAATTATTTCTGGATACTCTATTACGATTTTGTCTTATGATTATTAAATAACGATAAACGGAAAAAAAGATACCTATACCTTTTGATGGGGGGAAATCCTGTTGCGGATACTGACCTCCTCGGGGAGGAGGCGGTTATGTCGGACTCGCCTTTATAGGCTATACCGACTAAAACCCACCGGTGTTCCGTCGCGCACCCTTTCGGGGGGCGGACTTGCTGAGGACGCTCGAAGCAATCGTCCGCAAGCCCGAGCGAAGATACCTATACCTACATAGTATAGGTCGCGTCACGAATCTTTAGCGCTGAACGAAACCTGCGCAGAAGTCAAAAATAAGGTATCGAGCGCTGATTGGTTGTCCAAGTCGTGTTGTCTTTCTAACACCAATACGTCAATTACGAGCGCGATTATACCGATGCGCAGCTATTCTCGTCCAGCGCTAAACATAAATGGCGCGTACTATACATGATACATTTCTTGAGTAAATCATACTCATATAAATGTGAAATTTTGTGAGTTTGGATGTTTGTTGCTCCATCAAATAAAAAATATTGAATGGATTTATCTGACATTTAAGGTACATTAGACTCCAGATTAGCTAGGGTATTTTATGTCCTGGTATTGTTCCAGGAACAGGAACAAAACCGCGGTGCACGGCTAGTACACACTACACACATATTATTATACATTCCTTTATGTATAATTATTATAATAGTCGAGTTTTTGTTTATATTTACCATTGTAAGTTCTTATTTTAAAAAGAGCGACTAGCGAGTTTCTTGCCGGTTCTTCTCTGTAGAAACTGCCTTCCGAACCGGTGGTAAATGTTTTGTATTACCATGACGATTCAAAAGTGTTACTTTATCTAGTTCAATTGAATAAAGATACTTTTGACTTTGACTTTGAAATTATATTTTTCTATTGGAGTATCGAACCCACGACCCTTAGCGCAGAAGGCAGTTACCACAGCGCCAAGAGATCGTCGAAGGTATAAGAAACTGTGATTATTATTACATCGTCAGAAATATATCATTATGATAAGTCCAAGCTGTTCCTAGCCCACAAATTGGATTGTTTTCGACGCCATGATTTACGGACGGTCCGTTTTATTAAAAATCATTCTCAGCCGAATCATTAATCTTAACTTAGAAAAATGTTACCTTAGGTAAAAAGTTTCAAATTCATACTAATATTATAAATGCGAAAGTAACTCTGTCTGTCTGTCTTCCCATCACGCTAAAACTACAGAATCGATTAGAACGAAATTTGGTACAAAGATAGCTTAGAGCCTGGGGAAGGACATAGGCTACTTTTAAAGAGGTTTATAATGGGGAAGGGGGGGGGGTCAATTTTTTATATGAAAGACGGACGGAGTCGCGGGCATTAGCTAGTTATATATAAATTCGTGAATTGTTACCATTATTTTCTTTTACCGTAACGAGTGAGCTAACTGATCGATTGTATGATTTTAAATATATTACGGATAAAAAGTAATTTTTAAAGTGCTTTAAAGAATTTTCGTAAATAAGTTTGATAGAACTTCTTTGTAAAAAAGCCCTACTCTCAACACAATCGTCGTTGATTAAAAAAAAAAAAATATTTTTTGTTTACGTTAACGTTCAATATACGATTTATTTACGATTAATAATACGATGGACTTTCAATTCGATTTTCTTAGTAGCTTTTAGCTCAGAAAGCAGTAACAAAACATTTGCATATCAAGAACAATTAATGTTCTAAATAGGGCTTCAGAAAACTCGGCCAATAGTAAACCAACTCCTCTCATTAGCAAAGCTTAGTGCCCCACATATGCGTTGGTTAATGACAAAAGGGAATAGAGGTTAGAGGGGGTCTAAAGAGGGGTGTCACAACTTCTAGAATAACATGTCAAATAAGATGTCATTACATGTTTAATAAAATGGGAGTTTTGTCGGGGATCTGGCGGCGTCTATTGGTCATCTCGATTGAATATTCCTTTTTTGGTGCATAAAGTGATTTAATGTTTGATTGTGATAGTGAATCATGCAGTAAACTAGCTAATAAATGTCCAAGAAATGAAGAATTCTATTGAGAGCGCATAGTAGCGCCGATTGCTCAAAGATTCGTCGAGGTTTTTTGTAAGGCTCACTATCACTTTACAGAAGACAAAGAAAAATATAACTAAAGACGTGGCTGTATGGGCTCAGTCCCTTTGCCTTCCCACTAAATGGGAGAATTATACTAAAAAAAAGTTTAATAAAATGTTTTGACATGTCTAATAAAATGACATTACATCCTTACTTCCATACTTAATATTATAAATGCGAAAGTAACTCTGTCTGTCTGTCTTTACATCACGCTAAAACTACTGATCGAAAACAGTCGGTAATGCGTCATTGTTTTGTAATACTATGACGATTCATGAGTATGTAGTTTAGTAAAGATCTATTTCACTTTGTACTACTTCCACGTGTAGCTTAGTTGAATAATTATACTTTTCTTACACGATGTGTTTTATGTGTTTAAAAATAAATAAATACTTATGAAATTATATTATTATACTTGCGTAATACCTGTTCTCGAATCAATCCATACTAATACACGGGAAAGTGTCTGTTTGTATTTCTTTCACGACATAACGGCTAGACCGATTTAGTTAAAATTTGGTATGTAGAAAGATGATACCCTGGGTTAAGACATTGCATACTTTTTATCCCGGTATTGCTCCGGGAACGGGAACTACGCGGGCAAAACCGGGAAACGGCTAGTGCTAGTAATAAAAAGTAAAATGTGTTAATTCAGGGCTTAAACTACCTTCGCGAAAGAGTCTGCGAAGGTATAGTACGCGTCACGAATCTTTAGCGCTGAACGAAACCTGCGCAGAAGTCAAAAATAAGGTTGTCCAAGTCGTGTTGCCTTTCTCGCACCAATACGTCAATTACGAGCGCGATTCTACCGCTGCGCTATTGTCATATTACAGCTATTGTCATCCAGCGCTAAACATAAATGTCGCGCACTATACCCGGGACTCGCTGCGGTAGAAAGGTACCTAGTGTTTTGGTCGGTACAAGTCGGTCGGTATAACAAAAGGGTTTTCATAAAAGGTATCGTACCTGCATATCTAACTTCAACCAAATACATTTAGTGGTTTTTGGGTAGAAAAATTAACAATCCATACATCGTTACTAACTAGCTTTTATAATATTAGTTGGATGTAATTCAATTATTTCAATTCAAATTACATTTAATATATGTTACTGACGATATAGTTTCACCGGAATTATTTAATCAATTATAATGGCATTGCAGCCCGCGGCGTATTTCAGTGTGCAATGTATATATTTATAACTATCTATACTAATATATAAAGCTGAAGAGTTTGTTTGTTTGTTTGAATGCGCTAATCTCAGGAACTACTGGTTCGAATTGAAAAATTATTTTTTTATTGCATAGACAATTCATTGAGGAAGGCTTTTGACTACATAACATCACTGATAATAGGAGCGAAGATATAATGGAAAATATGGAAAAAACGGGGAAAATTATTCATCTTTGAGGGCTTCCTTTGCGTGCGCTGCGAAAACGGTTCAAGATACCAAAAAATATGTATGAAAGAATTATTCCTCTTTAAATTATCTAAAAAAAAGTTCAAGACAGTATATGTCTATTTTCTAAGATTGACTCACTATAACATAATAATAGAAATAGATCCGACGGGGACGAAGTCGCGAGCAACAGCTAGTATGAAATATACACATTTATATTTATTACTAGCGTCAACCCGTGGTTTCACTCGCATTAATGCATGTATTTTACATGTCGCAGAGAGTGACGTCGTAGTAGTTGTAGTGATGCCGAGGCAATGATTGTTTGCTTTATGATAGCTCTTTGTTAGGTTCTTAAATAGTAAAACTTCACAGAATCAGACTAACGGCGTATTGCTTAACTACAAATTATCCAATATCATTATTTTCACAATGCTGACCTTTTTTACCCGACTACGGCAAAGCCAAAGGAGGGTTATGATTTTAACAGGCTATGTATGTATGTATGTATGTTCATCTGTTCCCTCGTAACTTCTAAACCACTAATCAGAATTCGACAAATGACATATCATTAGAAGCGTCTTAATTGTCCGCTGGTCATAGGCTATATAGATTTTCACCAAATTCTATGTGGCGCCCTCTAGCGGACAAAATATACAGAGTAAAAAAATAAAGTTAAGCTAGATATGCCGTGTTTGGTATCATTTTAAAGCGCTTCACTTGTACATTTCGAATATATATATATTACTAGCATTTGCTTGTGACTTTACCTGTATTCATGGGGTACTTTTATCCTTTTAAAGCGTCGTTTTTTGTCGTAGTTGGGTTTTAGTTTTTTTACTTTATCTTGTTTTAGCAGCTGACAAATGCCAGTCACAATTCTTTTAAGTTTGAATTTTTAAAACATTGTAACAAACCAAGGAGGTTCGACTTATTAACTAATATTAGTTTAGTTTAGTTTTCACTATCTACTATCTAGATTATTCTTTTCGTCCATCTGCTCCGATACCTATACATATAAACCATCTCCTTGAATCACTTTATCCGATTAAACAACGATGTGAATATCTGTTGAGTAGTTCTAAAGATCGAATACATGGGGACAGACAAAAGAAAACGACATTGTTTTATACTATGTAATGATACCACTGATATATATGTCGGCGCGCGCCGGAATGTCATTGTCAAGAGTGACAGATTTTCAACGTCACTCTGACGGAGCGTCGAGACTATGGTAGCGGGGCGGCTAGCTCGGAGAACACACTTTTCTGAGAGCGGTGGCCAGCGCACCATGTATTCGACGAATCGTTATCCATCGTCTTAATCCTTGTGTCTTTTTAAGGTAATAAGTGTTGAAAAAAGTATTTGTAATTATCATTTACGCGATTGTAGAATTATTTTAATGTTATAGAAGTAAAATCGTTTAAGTTGCAAAGATAATACGTTTAATTTGAATTACCCTTTGGGCTATTGGGCATTGGGCTGCCCACAACATACCCACGTTGCAAGATGGATTCTGATGAAGGCTGTCCTGAGCTTTCATATAGTATACTCTGAATAAATATTTTCGGAAATATTCATCTCGCATTTAGTCGGTTTCAAAATTAATCCATTCTAAACAAATAATCCTCCAAAGTATCGCGAAACCAATAAATATCTCGAATAATGTAAAACATTCGTCTATCCGTCGTTTACGATGTAAATTAATATTTTGAACAATTCCGTAATCCGTCTGTCAATGTCTCAATGGTTAAACAATGCGATGTTTATTTGAATACAAACAAAACTTTTCCATCTCATTTACTGACTGAATAAAGTTTGGTCGAGATTTCGTTTGATGATAATTGGCATTATCTTGAAGAGTTGTAATTTAAGAAGCAGATAGAAAAAATCATGAAGGGAATGCCGAAAGAAAATACATGTACACTGATACATCCTCCTTCCTCTGAACCAAAGGGCTGATCCCTTATATTTTTAGACCTAATAAACTACGCAACCGCTTTTCATGTGGTTTTTTTTAACAGATACAGTGATCGTTGAAAGGGTGGTACCTACCACATCTTTCAAGCCATTTATTTATAATTATCTACCATGTTCCGTATTGAAAACACGTAATATTTTCAAGCATCAAAAAAGTGAATAGACTGATTCACAGTAAAAGCGAGATGCCCAGCTATCATTAATGTTTTTAACAAACTATTTTCATTAATGCAATCGTGTAATGAAAATCTAGTAATTTCAAATAATCCTGGTTGTCAATGATGTGTTTGCATTAATGCAATCGTTGAATGAAAATCTAGTAATCTATATCTATATAATTCAAAGGTGACTGACTGACATAGTGATCTATCAACGCACAGCCCAAACCACTGGACGGATCGGGCTGTAATTTGCAGTGCTTGCAATTTGGCATACAGATACCTTAGGAGACTTAAAGGTTAGGTGCAAGGATATTATGAAATTCCCACGGGAACAGGAGTTAGTGGGAAAAAACATTTGTATGAAAAAATCTGAACCGCTTACGTTAGACGCTTGAAATTTGGCATGTAGGTACCTTAGCAAACTTAAAGATTATTTGCAACAGGATATTGCAAAGTTCCCACGGGAACGGGAGAAAGCGGGAAAAACATTATGAAAAAGTCTAGGAAAAAAGGATTATAAGGGAGGGAAGGGGGGTCAAAGTTTATATGAAAGTCCACGCGGACGGAGTCGCGGGCAACAGCTTCAAATAATGCTGGTTGCCATTTATGTTTTTATTTTTCAAAATGGCGTCAACGTTATCAAAGGATATGATCATTAAACCTATGATTAACCCAATTCCTCCAGAGCGGCGAAACTAGCCCGCTACCAAAGCAAATGTTAATTTAATGAATAATTAAGTTGGTGCGTTACACCGAATTGTGCTTACACAAGCAAGTTTAGGATTTATCTGCCGAAACAGGCCTTGTTCGGTGACGTAAATATTTATTACGACAAGCAACCAGTCCTGGCTTCGCTCGGGTATAATAGAGGAATTATATATTCAATGATAATAATAACACTGTTTTAAATAGGAATTATTGTAGCAAGGAATAAAAGCCTTTTTTATTTATTTAGTTATAATAACTTTTATATTTCATTATGCCTGAACTTACGGATTAACATTTGGCTGCAATAACGTTGTTCCGAATTTAAACAAACAATCAAATCAAATCTTTTTTTCTTAATATATAGTACGCGTCACGAATCTTTAGCGCTGAATGAAACCTGCGCAGAAGTCAAAAATAAGGTATCGAGGTAGCGGCGCGGCGCGCGGGGCGCGTTATCGTCGAGTGCGCGAGCGTTGATTGGTTGTCCCAGTCGTGTTGTCTTTCTCGCACCAATACGTCAATTACGAGCGCGATTCTACCTATGCGCAGCTATTCTCGTCAATCGCTAAACATAAATGACGCTTACTATACCTATGGTATAGAAGTATAGACTAGCCGCATTCTATGGTTTCATCTGTGTATCTGTAAACATGTATTCATTGCAAAAGTATATTAATACCTTTAATATTATACTTATCTACTACTACTATTTCTTCTTTTCTTCTTTTTTTCTTTTTTTCTATAATTTATTAAATTTAAAGTTTTTTTTACTTGGCCCACCTGATTTAAGTTGCTGTAACGGGGAGGCTGAAAACCAGCGCTACACAGAGTACCCTACTCAGTGTAGCACAAGCTGAGCCCTCTCCCTTTGCTGTTATTTTCCTGTTTATCTATTTTATTGTATTTTCTTCATTTTGTGTTTATAACAGAAATAAACAATTATTTTATTTATTTTAAATAGTGCCGCTTGTATTGTGAACTTTGCACAATTACCTGCAGCGACAAAGACCGTGTATTTTAAGTGTTAAAACATATTATACGCAAATGAAGTCAAATTCAAAGTCCTACATATCGTTATTCAACTAGGCTATAAATAGCAACACTTTTGAATCGTTATGGTATCACAAAATATTTATCACCGATACGCGAAAAGTAAAAGTAAATTTTAATTTATCACTGTAGCCAGCGTAATTACTGGGCCAATGAGTCTTAACATCTGATGACTCAAAGTGGGGAGCGTCGGTGTAGTGCACCCCTGCCCGGAGTTGGGCTTTATAGCAAAGTTCCGGGTAGCACTGCATTGGCTATGGGCTGGCGTTACTCTTACCACCAGGAGTACGTCCAGCTCGTCTCCTCTCTTCATATTATAAAAAAAGTATAGAAAAAAACGCGAGCCAGTTTCTACTGAGAAATACCGGCAAGAAACTCTGATAGAGAATACTCTGATTGCTCTTTTAATTACAAAATATATACACCCCGACCAAAAAAGCAAGCAAATTGAGCGTGTAACATTCCTATCACACCTAGCAAACGACCTGATGACCTTGAAGACCTGAACCGATTTCCACCAAACATATCTAAGATCACTCTCGACTTTCAAACACATTTAAATCGGATCATCCGTTTGGGAGCTACGGTGCCACAGACAGACACATACATATTAACACAGATACGTCAAACTTATAGCACCTTGTCGTTTTTACGTCAAGAGTTAACAAGTGAACAATTATTATTAAAAAACAAAATACCCGACTGCACACTAAAATTAAAGGGAAATTTAGAAAAATATTATTATGTCTTTATCCCGTGGGACTTTTAGGATAAAATGTATCCTATGACACTCCCGTAATCAAGACAAATCTAACGATACCTCATACATCAAAATCCATCAAGCCGTTTAGGCTACAGGAGGTCACAAAGGAAAAGACATACATACTTACATACACTCGAAAATCATTACCCTACTTCCACAGCAGTCGGGTAAAAATAAGAAGATACAATTGCAATTACAGATATAAATAACAACTTAATCGCAAGACATAGTCGTTAATTCACTGAACAACAATTTAATGTTCAAGTAATCTTCTTCTCAGTCGAAGTCGCTCTTGGCAGAACAGTCGTGGTAATGGCTCAGGTGTTGGTGGCACGCTTAACAACACGGCGCGACCCTCTCTCATGGCAGCCTTTCTCGTGCATTCATGAAGGGATTGACTAGATACTGCCTCTCTGATTTGGTCCGTCCATCTCATGGGCGACCTTCCTCGTGGCCTGGAACCATCAACCCTCCCCTGAACCACAAGTCGCTCAATAGCCACCTCTCCTCGACATACGTGGCCAGAAAAGGTGAGAATACGCGATTGTACTAAAGAAGATAGACGCTGTGTTCAAGTAATAGGTACAATGAAAATTAAATAGACTTTACTCTCCAATCCCTAAGCTCAAACATATAACAATTAAAAGATAGTAACCATTCTGAAGGTTATCTTCAGTACCACTAAAAGCAATGCGGTATTTTCAAACACATTACTTTTAACACCTAGCAACGGTCAAGGGAATTTCACATTAAGCACAAAGGAAATAAAGCCTATATTCGTATTCATTTAGGCACAAACAGTTTTACTGGGTTTTCGCATATTTTAGACTTATCTAGGTCTACCTGTGAACGCCCTCCATAAGACCGTTAACTAAACGTTTCGACACTTACAGTAAAAGTCGGGTTTATTTTAAAGCCGTATTTCAAATTGTTTAATTCATATTTTAAATGAAACTGATCAAGTAGTATTTGGAGTCTTATTAAGAGGAAAGAATTGTATTTTCGTATGTAACGAATAAAGTCAAAAAGTGCGGGACCAATTTTACCTTGGTACCGACTTAAAAATTATGAAATAACTTTTAAATCATTACTATATACTAAATGAAAATGCGTGTTATTTCATGGGAAGTAAATTTATTTTTTGGTTTTTAGTTTGAAGTCGGTTTATTTTTGCTAAAAAATATTTTTATAAAAATAGATAGATTACTATTTAAAAATTTTTTTGTTCGATTAAATCCTTTCGATACATCAGACATTTAATCTTCTTTTTCGACTTTTGTCAAATTTATAAAACCCGAATGCTTCATTTAGTTAAAAGCGTCGATACGAAATCGGGAGCTTTCAATCTGAACGAATGATAAAACTGTACTCTGGCCATGTATGCATGCAATGTGTCCGCTTTTACTTTGATAATTTGAATTTACAGACAAATAGAAATAGTATTAACTTATAGTTTATATGGTTTACTAGCTGTGCCCGCGACTTCGCCCGCGTAGAAAAGTGACTTTGAGCAGCATTTTTGAAAATGCCTAACCCGCGCCAACAAACGTTCAGCAAGTTCAACGTGATTCTTTAAATTGCCATAACTTTTTTATTTATCAACCGATTGACATGAATTAAGCACTAAATGTTAAGTGAAGCTTACCACAATATATCTTTGAAAACCCTATCTAGATAGGATAAGCCGTTTCTGAGATTAGCGTGCACAAACAAACAGACAAAAATTCCAAAAATCGTTGTTTTGGGTTCCATTGCGTTAATAAAGGTCTCCTATAATATTTTCTCTCCATGTACAGACCATGTATAGATATAGATAGATTAATTATTTTATATTCTATACAATATGTTATTGAATAAGCTGCCTATCGCTGTCTGATTTACCTTTGTTCTTTTCTTTTTACTCTCTTTACTATGGGTTGCCTGGAAGAGATCACTATTAAGTGATAAGGTCGCCTGTTACTTACATTGTATCAAATACTTATTTCTTAATTGTATACTTTGTAACAAAGTGTTAATAAATAAATAAAATAAATAAATGGTTAACAAGTATATTTTTTATAGTAGGGATATCCTAGAATACCCATAGGCTCAAGAACAGACCATGGGTTGTGTAGGAATTCTATGGACTTATACTCCACTGTTCAGTCTTAGCTCTTTCCGCAGCTGAGCCCTGCAGGTCCGCCACAAAGGCTAATCGTTCATTGGACTCGTCGAAGATTCCTCTCCTCAGATCCTATGGAATGTTACCTCCACACATTAATTCTTTTTATCATTTTTAAGTATTGATTTTCTGTGTGTGTCTTATGAGCTGCTGCCGCGTATGATCTCTCACGTTGACACGAGTGTGTTGCCGGCGTTTCAGGGAAAGGTTCGCTCTCTTCTTTAATGGACGCCGACGCCGAAAACTCCTCATTAGGGAGCTGGTTACACAAGGTAATTAAGCAAAAACGCACTGTGCTTGACTTCCAACTGTCAAAAATTTAGAGCGATCTTAATTCTCAATTATTACCGAAAATATAAATTCAACCTTTATAATATCTAAAACGATTGAATTTCACAATTAAAGGTCTAGCGAAAGCATTAAAAAGGAATATTCCTTCAAATCTCGCAAAGGTTCATCTTTGTCCTCCGTAGCAATTATACGGTAGCGTCGCATTGAAAATCTCTGTTTTCCAATTCTAGGTGTATCAAAAGGTTTACTGTGGAACGTTTTCAATATCAACGTTTCTGATTGTGGACTTTCAGGAGTTATTGGATAACATCGATGTTTACTGTGAGTTTTAATGGAGGACTATATTTTCAACTTGGGTAGTTGACTGACCCAAATTATTAACTAGAACTTAGATTTTTTAAAGACAATCAACTTAATTTATAATTGGAATGCTGAAATACAGGCTTAGGTAAGCTACTAAAGAAAGCTGTTGTCTACCAAATTGCAATTTTATCTGCAAAAGAGATAAAAGAAAGAAATTATTATTATTATGACTGTACAATATTCATAGTTTGAGGATTCGTTCTGTTGCACCTGGAGTATTTGAACCTACGATCCTTAGTAGTAACTAGTATTTAACTTTAGTAGACGCAGAGTACTTGGTCTTATATAAATCTACAAGCCTTTCCCGCGGTTTTACCCGCGTAGTTCCCGTCTCCGGGGCAATACCGGGATGTAAGCTATCCTACCTTTTAATTTGGATCAAACTACACACGGTGTGCAAATATAATTTAAAATCGCTTCAGTAGTTAACGAGTCTATCGCGGACAAACAGCGTGACACGTAATTTATTTATATTAAGATTTAATTAACCCCAAGAAGCGTTCTTAATAAAATATCTTTCGCAGGTGAACGGTGTTTGGGGTCTACCAGCGGTGGTATGTGACTGCTACATCGCTGTGGATGTCACTTGCTCAACATCCAGTATCTTCAACCTGGTAGCCATCTCAGTAGACAGGTGAGTTCTTATAAGAAGCATGTTAGACCAATACCTAAAATGAGAACTAGCATTGTATACGAATTGTTATAACAATTTTAATTACGCTAAATAAAAACCCTATATATTATGTCAACCGAACAGCATCTTAAGTTTCCACATACCTGATTAACCAGTTGCAATAGTTGATACACAAAATGTTTTTAGGGTGCCTATAACTCGATATTTCTAGCTTGTAATCGAATACATTGATTTTGAAGACATACCGTTACGAAAACACTATTTAAAAATGTCTTAAATGTGGACAGTAACACAGAGATAAGACACAACAAGATAAAGTAAAAAAACTAAAACCCAACTACGACAAAAAACGACGCTGAAAAAGTATAAAAGTACCCCATGAATACAGGTAAAGTCACAAGCAAATGCTAGTAATATATATATATTCGAAATGTACAAGTGAAGCGCTTTAAAATGATACCAAACACGGCATATCTAGCTTAACTTTATTTTTTTACTCTGTATATTTTGTCCGCTAGAGGGCGCCACATTGAATTTGGTGAAAATCTATATAGCCTATAACCAGCGGACAATTAAGACGCTTCTAATGATATGTCATTTGTCGAATTCTGATTAGTGGTTTAGAAGTTACGAGGGAACAGATGAACATACATACATACATACATACATACATACATAGCCTGTCAAAATCATAACCCTCCTTTGGCTTTGCCGTAGTCGGGTAAAAAATAGTCTTCAGTGTATTATTATGGTCTTCTGGCAGTATGGTCTTTTAGCCTTAAATTATATATATTATGTAACTACGATATATCATTATTTCATGTAGCGAGTGGAAACGCTGTTAGCCTGTATTATTTTTTCTCTATGATCCTATCCATGGGAATTCGTAGCTATTAGACAGCCCCATGAATTCCAAAGACAGTATAGAAGTAAAACCACCCCAAAACTAGGATAAGTACGTCCTACACACACACACACACACACACACACACACACACTCGACACAATTTCTCAGCTTTTAAACATCTCAAATCAGTTACAATTAAATATGGGTTAGAAAAATGGCCTAAAAAAGACAACAGTTCAAAGCCTCACTCAAGGGATACTGAATACACGTGCGCGACAACCTTCCTAAACGCAGAATCTAAAAGCTTTTCTGAGTTTTGCCGTCTGATGCCATGGCGATAACGTTCATACGTGATTGTATTTTCACACTAGAATAGAATTTTTTTCAATAACACGAATGACGGGTCACTTTTTAAACATTTCAAAGGGAAATAATTATAAATTTTGTAACTTAGTCTCTGTTTGAGAAGCTGTCTGCTATTTTACAGTATATATTAAATAAATAATAAATAAATAATTATTTTCAGGACATTTATACACAGCGCCATCTAGTTCCAAGCTAAGCAGAAAGCTTGTGTTATGGCTACTACATAGATAACGGAATAAATTACATATGCACTTTTCTTTTGTAAATACAAACATACAATACATAGCAACACCCATAATCCATAATACTTTGATTTGCCTAAAAACCACCACCGGGAACAACGTGGGTAAAACCACGGGGCACTTTATCTCATCTAATGATAAACCTATAAGCGGTCTAGATATACGCGAAACATGTCTGACTTGGCCTTCCTACCGACTATATATTTACCACAAAAACATCCCGCAAAACCCTGGTCAGTATAAAACTCGACGCAAACGCAAGGCTAAATAAACTCAAATATTCAGTTTTAATGAAATATAAAAACGTTATTCAAGAACGCTGAAATGAAATGCACTTCGTCCGTGACATTAACGCTGAAACGTTGAAACCGTTAAACGTAGACAGCTTTAATAAACGATTTAACACTCGTAAATGAACTGAATTTCATATTTTCACGGTGCATTTAATATGTGCAAACGTATCTACTATAGAGATAGAGTCTGCTAAAAATCTTAATATGTATAATGTATTTATAAAATAAAATATAGATGTATGACTATAGAACAGAATAAACATTCCATAAAAAATATTTTTTTAGTCATAAATATATCTCTTTTGAAGTTGCCATTTTGTGAAAACTATTTTCAAAGTTACAAGCATGTACAAGTACAAAACCAGATAGAAACTTGTTTATTTTTTAATTTAAGCATAACAATTTCATATCTACGACAGCATACATTGTCACGAAGATAATTAAAAATATTTTTATAAGTAGAAAATTTCATTGAAACTCCGTCACAAAAGCTAATTAAAAACAAACATTTCGCGTAGAGGTTACAACAATGGCAACACAGCATCAAAAGTATTTTCAACCGACTCCAAAAAAGGGTGTTTTGCTGTTCGTAGATAACTTTGTATATGAGTTCAATAAACTGATTTTGATGAGATTTTGTTTACGAGTTCAACGCACTGAATGATGATGGCATCCCAGAAAAATATAGGGAACGTGTTTTGGTCATTTTTACTTTTATTATAAATCCTTAACACTACACAATCGTTTTCATGAGGTTTTTTTAATAGAGTCATTCAAGAAGAAGGTTTATATTTATAATACATGCATAATATATGCGTGCGAAACCAGGGTTGATCGCTAGTTTTATTTATAAATTAGAAAATCCTGATGTTTTTTTTATAATATTTTTTTTTTTTAATGATATTAAATTAAATATAATTTCATTGATATAAGGTTTAGTCTTTAGAACGTAGTACGTTGTTTTTAGCTACATTAATAGTTACAATTTTAACTATCATTAACGCTACGCGGTTAGGAAGATATAAACGTATCCATACTAATACTATAAATGCGAAAGTAACTCTGTCTGTCTGTCTGTCTTTCCATGACGTTAAAACTACTGAACCGATTAGAATGAAATTTGGTACAAAAATAGTCTAGAGCCTGGGGAGGCGAAGGACTGGAAAAATAAGGTTTTAAGGAGGGAAGGGGGGGTTGAAACTTACGCTTTAAAACACTTTTACGGCTAAACCGCTGAACCGATTGTAATAAAATTTAGTACACACATGGTCTAGAGCCTGAGATAAAACATATTTTTTAACTAGAATAAAGGGTTATAAGGGGGGAATGGGGGTCAAAGTTTATATGAAAGTCCACGCGGACCGAGTCGTGGGCAGCAGCTATTAGGTATATACGTAAGATTTTCTTCTGAAATAATTTATTAATGGCTAGCGGTTGCCTTACAGCTGACAGGAAAGGTCAGATCTTTGATCTTAGACAAAGGACTTTTAAGATTATTTGGTATACAATTCTTAGCTTGAGTCGTGAGAAGGCAATTAGGGTTTATTACGAGAGAGATTTTTGTAAAAAGATAATATATATGGAGCTTTTACTTGAACTGACGTTTGGAAGTAGTTCAATACTAAGGTTATTTTGGAAATTCTTGACATAGCCAAGTAAGGTTGCTTGATTTTTGTTCTGTTGTTTAGTTATTAATAATAACTTATTATGTAGAGGTCGATGTTGATCATTCCAATCCCTGAATGTTCCTACCTGGTTGCATTTTGAGGCACGCTGAAACAATCATCCGTGAACCCGTCAGTGCCTCCTTGTTATGATCTGTCCGGAACATACAATCCCGCCATCTTGAATCCCCACGCTTAGGCAAGCTGTCACTATTTTTTTTTAATCAGAGTTGCCAACATACTAAAAGATTATATTACGCATTACATTTTTAAATTTATTTATAAAACAATTAATTATAATCGACTACGCATTAAAGTATATTTTTGAGAAATTATTAAAATATTTAAATCTTTACACTATTAACAATGAAATGACCCTAATTGATGTTATAAATAGAGTCTTATCCAAGCTGAGACAACATTTTTCTTAACAGCGAGTAATTAAATTCCCGGCCGGTCTCTTGGTATTTATCTTGATAATTGCAAAAAATTTAATAAAAGCAATAATAGTCGTCTGAACTCTAAGTGAACGCTTTCAAGACTATAGTTTTAATTCCACATTGTATTATCAAAACAGTTCCTTCAATAAATCATCTCTATTCTAATAAATATTAAACTAGCGACTTGCGCCGGCTTCGCTCGTATTTCTATGGCATATTTCGTTCTGGATATATAGGTAACCTTCCCGTTTTATCACTCTGTATGAATATTGACAATTATATATAAATCTGTTTTGTACTTTAGTTCACAATTTTGACTATGATATATATTCTTAAATTAATATATGATATTATATAAATATGATGTTTTCAAAACGTTTAAACTTTAAACAAAGAAATTATTATATGTGACAAGTTAATTGTTAGTTTATTTGTCATTCCACATAAATTAAGAACAAATTCATTTATCTTCAATTTCACCCCCTACTTTGTATCTTTAAGGATGCTTTATATAACAAAACCTTAGAATTTAAGGGCAAATTGACAGAGGTTTCATCGAGATAAAGAAACACTTATAGATAGGCGACGACCCCAATATAAAGACAATAAAACGCCTAAGATTAGGTTCGGTTAGGACTAAACTTATATCACGACCCGTCATTTAATTTAAATTATAGTGTTATCAAATATCTCAAAGTCATGTGGTGAATTTATTTTAACTTAATTGTAGCTTTAAAGAATCTCTTTTCTAAACTTAGATCTTAATTTTTATGTCGTTCATCTTATAAGCTCAAAATTCAATTGAATATGTTGAGAACTCGAGGGTTATTGTAACAATAAATAAATTATATATAATATTTAAAAGAGTGTCCCACTCATACGACCATACGATCGTGTTTGCAATATTGCAATAATATTTTATTAAGCAGATTATAGTGGGCATCATCCAACTAACATGAGCGTTATTGTCTTTCGTAATATACTTATTCCACGAAAAACATTAAATGTAAAAAATGCCAAGTCTCTCGATGCAGTCTTTCCATCGTAAAAAGTTTTGAGATCTCATAGAAGCCAAGTCCTATTCAAATTATTTTGTAGTTATAAATCAACATCACAACATAGTAATTGTACCAATAGTGTTCTTTATATTATAATTATAGTGACTTGGCAATGATCACAAATTAAAAGCTGCTTGCCTGAAATTATGTGCAAACGTTACTGACGAGACTTGTGAACAGATTATTTCCTTAACTAAAACCTTTCAAATTTCTTCCAGATACATAGCAGTCACACAGCCCATCAAGTACGCGAAGCACAAGAACAACTTACGAGTATGGGTGATGATTGGTATCGCGTGGTTCGTGTCAGCGACCATTGGTTCCCCAATAGTTCTGGGTCTCAACGATACGCCAGACAGAAGCCCTCATCAATGCCTCTTCAATAGCACTGAATACGTCATCTTCTCGTCACTCGCTTCCTTCTATATCCCGTGCATCATCATGATGTTCTTGTATTATAGGATTTTTAAGGTGAGTTAATAAGGCTTTTTGTTGTTGTAATTTAGACGTGTTGTTTCTATTAAATTCACAACGCGAAGTAAAAAGGTTCATATGTGTTTATTAAGACTACTGATTAGTCTATATATAATATCTAAAATTTACGTAAAGACGTATAAGAGTAACAATCACCAATATTACAATGATGATGAGTCAATGATCTTATGATCAAAGTGGGGAGCGTCAATGTAGTGCACCCCTGCCCGGAACAAAATTCCGGGTAGCACTACATTGGTTATGGGCTGGCGTTTCTCTTACCATCAGGAGGACGTCTAGCTCGTCTCACCACTTCATAGAATAAAAAAAATCATACATGTTCCTATATATATTTATCACATACTTGCGCATTTATAAGAATACTACTAATCCTAGTATGATGTCTAGTTAAGATACAAATTTAGCTATATTTGTTTATTTCGGTTAACATCAAAAAAAAATATCGAATTTTAAACTTCAAAATTAATTACCACACGAATTTAGCGCTAACGTAACTTCCCTAATACCGTACTATACATTAATTCAATCAATATAATTACAAATTTTCATCAAACTTGCTCCGTCCGCGTTCTCTATTATGTACAGTACAATAACCAAGCTTTTATGAACCATAGCATCAATTTTATATCAGAATTTAATGGGCAAAATTCGCTCAACAAAGTCATATAACATTGCCGTTTAATATCGTTTTATTAAACTGATATAAGAGACATAAAAGAATCTTCCTGATATGTGTACGTTTAATCTTTAGCTAAAGAATACTGTTATAAGTTATAACCAATGATATTATATAATAGATATGTTATACACATACAAATCAACCGAAAAAGTGTTCCGCACAGCAGCGGCAGCACACATACATACAAGTCAAAACGGTAGAAAAGAGATAAATGATAAAACCAACATGAAAAAAAGAGATAGTTAGTTTTGTCAGTTGCGCGTGAATGCACCGGCCACCAATCATCTAAAGGTAAGACGTCCTAATTAGGATGTGTTTGTGTCTTCAAAATATATCAACATATCTATTTTATATAATATCATTGGTTGTATCCATTAATAGATTGGACAATTTCTTGTAATTTTTAAAACCTTTTTTGCAAAGTTTACACTATACATGGTGTTTCGTTTGCTATTTGTCTTGTTATTAAAAACCCTAATAAGTCGTCCAAAATATGTGACATAAAAACTTAACTAATGATAAATGCAATTAAATGTTACGGCATATAAAATAGAGAACGACATAACGAGGACTGAGAGCAAACTTTAGACGTTTCGAGGCAAGCAAATGCACTGAGACAGATGACTGTAGTAATAAAACCGAAACAGCTCGTGAACAGAACGTGCTTCAAATATTATACATTAAAGGTGAGACGTATTTACGTAGCCACAACCTGGTTATAAGACCAGGGTTGTTAAATCAGTTGAAGAGTCTGCAAAATTACCCGCTGCAGAAAGATTGGGGTTTAAAGTTAACCCTAGGTTATAAATAAGGGTTTTAAACATAGAGTTATATATCTTTAAACATAGATCGATATTGCCGATCGAAGTTGGAACTATATTTTGTTCGATGCTAAAATTATGTACAAACAAATAGAAGTATTTAAGGACTTAGTATTTTCCGTATTAGGGCATCCTGAAATCCTGTTTTTAAGTTTTGCAAGTACCAGTAGTAAGTATCAGTAAAAGCGTCTTTGTGCCTAACTTGTAAAACTGTCTATAAGTTATTTTAGAGATTAAATTAAGCATTTCCAAATCAAGTTAATAACTTATTAGTCTTAATTATACTTTAATACGATCCTAATTGAGCTGAAAACTCAAAGGGAAAATTGAGTATAAATTTACAGTCTTCTATATATTATGTATTTATTATACATATAATTATTTTATGACACCTCAGTATAGAATAATACCAGTTGTTAATAACAAAACTTTTATTAAATTATGTGTTTAGTATTAAAAGAACATCCTGTATAAAGAAAAGTAGGTCATTTAGTAAAGAGAAAAATGACAGTATTGCATCCGACGCGACGGGCACAAATCACTAAGCACTTAACTGCTTACGTCTGTGAGAAGTTTATATAATTTGAGAGGGACCCTTAAGGTCTACGACCCTTGGGATCGGTTATTATTGTAAGTGAATTATACAGCGTGTGTGTAAAATATTAATATATTACATTGCTTATCATTTGGTGCTAATATGTTGATGGGAACTCAATCGAAACTAAAAATTGTCGTCAATCTAACAACCGGGGTCAAGTAATGGCATCTAGTCATTAGATGTCATATTTCATTTATTTTTTTTATATTAGGGAATCTAGCAAACTTGGTATTTTTATGGTGGAAGAGTTATACAAGGTTAAGCAGCCACCTCATTGGTTCTTACCATAGACCAAAAAAAATTTTTTTATAATATTGTGAGTGAGTCACACACTCACATGAGTGAGTTTGAAATGTTCACTCGTAATTTCTTTTGAGAGAGCCTTCTTGGAAAACAAAGCAATTAAGCTGAAACTTTTATAAGTTATTACAAAGTTGCGTTACCTAGTTACCTTTTGAGATTACCTTTTAATTGGTACTTTATATGTTTTTAATAGCAAAAGTATTTAATAGCAACGGGGCCGACGTTGTACTGGCGACTCCTCTGATGTTGCCCGTGTCCATAGGCGACGGTGACCGCTTACCATCAGGTGGCCCGTCAGCTTTTACGTTGGCCTGACAAATTATAAAAAAAAAAAAAAAGTATTAATATACTTTGGACATTGATTTTAAAAGGGAATTAGGGAGGTTGGGGTAAAATAGGACTCCGGTACTTCCCTTTAACAAATGTGACGTAATGACATTTCTAAGGTGGCTTCTCCTTAGCTCACTTTACTTGGCGCCGGTTTTATGAGTTACTGGGTGAGCCTTTTTTACGTGGGGAAATGCTCATGGATACATAGTCACGGGGTAGGAATGTAGGTTATGTCGGACTCTTACGGAATAAACCACGGTTTTAATTCATGTGTCTGTAAGACGCAGGTAAGTAGTAAATAAAGCTTAATGACCATGAGAAGCTTGCATTATAATTAACAATTAAACGCCTCCAAGATCACATCTAAGTCACCTCAAACCGAGTAAGGATCAGAATTCTAGATTCAGCGGACTTCGCCAAATATACTTAATACATAACTTAGTACAAGTTACGATTTAATCATTCAATAGCACAAGTTCGCATACAAAGTACAGTATTTAATAAACTTTAGGGAATGTAACGGTTGTCGGGTTTCCTTTGAACATCTTATATTTTGATAAACGACATTTTATTTGGCTTAAGTATTTTTTTAATTTAAAGTACAATGTATTTTAAACAAACTACTCTCCGAGTATCTTGCCTATTCTCTGTGCAAACTGCCTTTTAAAGCGTTAGTAAATATTGTTTACCATAACAATTCAATAGTGTTACTATATGTTGCCTAGTCGAATACATATTCGCCTGTCTTACTTTTTTACGGTAGGAAATCCAATTACGGATACCGCGCCCGGGTGAAGAAGGAGGCGGTTATGTCGGACACGCCCACAGAAGGGCCCTACCGACTAAAACCCCCCGATGTTCCATAGCGCACCCGCCCGGGTGTGATCTCGAGAGGACGCATAAGATCTTACTTTGACTTAACCCATCATTTGTTTCAGGCAATACGTCAAAGAGCGAAGAAGCAACGGGTTGCTAAGACGACGTCTGCCATCAGCTCGGCAGTGTCGGGTGGACCAGCTGCCGTGATCATCGAGAATGTTGCGCAGACGCACCGGTACGATGTGCCCATGGAAGACCGGCCGACTAACACCGCGTCGGGGAGCAATGACGACGATGATGATAAGTAAGCCAATATAATCTGGAATAAAGCATCATTAATGGTTCCATA
>JADANM010005719.1:786565-830028 GCA_026213755.1 Eurema hecabe
AAACATTACAATTGTTTACTACGTCGACATTTTGAAATCTATTACAAGATGGCGTTCGAAGCGTCGTACACAATGTTTTGTCACGCCCAAATATACCATAAGTCTCAGTGTTTAGGCGATGTTGTGAAATAGAATATAATTTTTTATCATAACATCGGTCTTTTCAATTCATCACATTAATGTAAGAGCTATACTATAGGGCTTTCCTTTTACATTAAAATAGAATGCAAAAAATGATGTTTATTGGGTACTCTGTGTACTAATGTGCAAGTGCTACCCATCTCACTCTAAAATCGTAATTTGTCGCACGATAAAAAGAGACGGCAAGATTGTCAGTTTCGCTTGAAACATAACAGTGTTTCGTATCAGCTGACAACCAAAGCAAAACAGTCGGTGCGCGACCATCTTGTCAAAACTGGAGTCAGTGACAATAATAAATAATATAAAATGTCTTAAATCGCTTGTTATGACTTAACTATTATATTGTATCTAATAAAGTCCAGTGCATAGTCCATTTGAGTGCTGTTTTTAACTATTTTGCTGTTCATTTTCCTCAATAATTCGGGTTTTCTGCTGCGTCAAGTGACGTCATGTGTGTGATACACGTATCGCTGCGGAGTTCGTAAGTTTTTTCCTTTATTACTGTATTAATTACATTAAACGAACATACATGTTCAATAGATTTCGATCTACTCTAAGCTAGTTTCATTCATGAATCTTATGAAAATCGAGAATGCGTTATTTGTTTGTCCATACTGTTTTAGAAGTTGGCAGATTGGTATGCCCTTGAAAACATTGCAGCAAAAATCATAGTCGTTAGGCTAATTGGCGATAAGTTATAACATCACTTTCTATTCTCATTAGCTACCATAGATCGAAATTTATTCAATCCGCCTTTTTATTAATATGTAAGAAGAAAAAAAAACAACGCATCTCGAAATCGGAATGGAACGCTCTCGACGATCGAATCATAGTTGTATAGAAAGTAAACATTTGATAATCTAAATACTTATTACTGTTTCGTAAAATGGCTGCCATATTTATAATTCATTAATATACACTGTTATACAGCTACATGTATACCTAACATCCTATCTTGGTAACGTTGCAATGCTAATTAAAATTGTTGCCTACCTACCTATTTTTTTCCTATTTCGTATTAAGCGTTTGCCAACTGACTAGATATGTCGTTGATCGTTGGTCTTGTGGGCGGTATGCGAAAACAATATATATCATAGTTATGTCATAACATACTTATCTAGTAATCAAAGGGTCACATTATTACAGGCTAGAGTTAAATAATAAGGTGCATCCGTTTTTAGATATTGAATAAACATGTTTACCGTTAATATACAGTGTATATGTATATTTCAATTCCTCGTCTATATTTAAACTGTGTGCCTTGTTGCGATAGCGAACAAGTTTTTACTTTTTAATCACGTTACTGTGTACTCATGTATAGGTACATAATAATATGCATGTGTTGTGTTGAGTTTTTTTTTGACGACTGGCTGTGCGTCGCGGTTTCTAGTATCGTGGCGTTTTTTTTTTTCGACTCAATAAATTGGTGCAATAACGAATTGGGTAGCCTTTAAAATCCGTTAATTGAGAGATTATCCCATATAGATAACATAAGGTTACAAGATTTCACGCTTTATTATTGTACAGAGTTAAAAGTATTATTATTAATTCATAGAGATTTTTTCTTACCTTTTTAAATTGTTGTAAAGCCTAATCGAAAAGCTTTCTTTTGAAAATTGTCACAAATTAAGTAGCCCGTAGCCGTTGGTAATATGCATAACCGGCCGATTGATACCTTTTTTAAATAGTTGCTATAAGCTATTTCACTTCTTGTGACCTTAACAATTTCTTGCCAGATTTAAAATCGATATGTGGTAAAATGTAAAATTATGTACAACATATTTTACCCGACTTCAATAAAGAGGTTTCTCAATACGACCGTATAATATCTAGTATATGCTTTTTTTTAAGACCAATAAGACATAAACCTTCGACTCAGTATGAGTACTTTTTCTACGTTTTAAGATTCGATTTCGTATGAGAAAATAACTGTTGGAAAGCTGACAGTTTATTTTTCTGGTCTTATAAGCTTTAAATAACTTATGGATGTGTAGTTCTTCAAAAATGGCATGTAACATTTTATGACAATTGTGTGTTTTCTTATAAACATTAAACACCTTCTTTATGTCCTCTTTGGTTTCGGGAAATCTACGAATTTATCTTAAAAGGAAGCAACTAGTTAACAACTTTGTTGCGAATGAAATTCTATTATTTATATCAAGGATTTTTTATCCCTATTATATCACTAGAGCGCATTATGCGGCATAATGCTTAACTTTGAATGTTTCATCTACATCTTTCTTTATTCATATATCCTGCACTCTCAACTGTACTAAGTGCTTTCGCTCGATGCTCTGTAATTGGGAACTACTGTTTAAATACAACCTCAACTAAACTGTCGCTCATGTAATATAGCAAATATAGTACATTAAAGTGTTACTAACTGGTATAAGTTATTACCTATACGGTATTTCGTTGTAAGCGCCTCAATTTTGACACCGTGCCAGCTCTTTTGGTTGAAGGTTTGCTAAAGGGGTTATTGGGACTGAAATATTATAGACTTTGTGCAGGTGTCTTTTATGTTGAGGAGTTAATACCTATCTTCCTGATTGAATGACTTCGCGTCCAGCAGGAGTCCTTTTGATGGGTTAGGTTAGGTTAGGTTAGCTTTGGCTTCCCCCCGAAAGGGTGCGCGACGGAACACCGGTGGGTTTTAGTCGGTAGTGGCCGATTTTAGGCGAGTCCGACATAACCGCCTCCTTCTCCTGGGAATTATCTCGTAGGTACTTCATTGTCATCGAAGATAGGACTATAGGTTAGGACAGTCTTATGCGGTGTGTGGAATGTTCTTACAGTATTGGATAAGGTCATGGGCATATGAGAACCTTTCGCGATAGAACACCGGAGAGTGAAGGATATTTTTTTCATTTATTTTTAAAGGGACTTTACCTGCCAACCTCCAACCACATATACGTAACAACCTCCTTCATACAGACTTATTAAAAGCCTAGTAGGTACATATTAAGGGTATCAAAGGGAATTCTCAAGAACACGAGCGAGTCCTTGTACGACGATCGATTCTTTGTATAATTAACGAATAGGAAATTGAATTGTCGTGTGTGTTCCTTGACACTCAAGTGGCCCTCCCACTTGAGTATCATGTATATCATTAAATCGGTACAGGCTTTTTTGAGTTATGGGTGCTAAGTATCTAATACAGATTTGTTTTATTATACTTATAGAAAATAGACGTAGTAAAAAATTGAAACTTTTATTTCCGAAAAAGGTGGTAATGTTTTTTACTTCTGAACTGATAAAAATAACAAAATTTATTTTTCAACAGACAGAACAGACGCAGCCATGTATTAGAAATCAATAGTATACGGAAATTTTCAGTATAGACAATACACTTTACATAACGTTATTTCGTCCTTGATAAACAGAATATTATATAAGCAGACGCTTCCACGCTCAGCCGAGATTCTGTGACATAATTTCTCTTGACACGATCTCATAATGGTATTATCTATGGTTTGTGGTACTAAGTTACACAGACTAGAGGGCGTTAGTGTCAATATTTTCCTCTATGGCCGGGTATTCCCCGAATCGTATGTTTATCTTTTACAGGCATAAAGTAATGTTACTACTGTACTATATGATGCCTTTTACTAAATAATAAGATGAGACTTCATAAAGTTTGTATTAAAATTGTGTCTACCTATTACCGTTATTAAGTGAAAAGAAGCTAAAAATCATGTTTGTTGTGCATGCGCCCCCTTAAATATGATATATTCTGTTTTTTAGTTTTTTTTTATTTCATAAAATGGCAATAGAAATACAATATCTGTGAAAACAGAACCCAAGCTACTTTCCCAGAGGCCCATGCGTAAAAAGGTCCTGTAGTCCTTAAGTATAAGTCCTGTTATAGGTTTTTTAATGGTTAAAAATAGCCCTCGTTATTTATTATCTATACTAATACATATTATAAAGAGGTAAAGTTAGTGTTTTTGTTAAATTGTAAGGGGTAATCTCGGGATCTGCTGAACCGATTTTAAAATTTCTTTCACCAATAGAAAGCCACATTATTGCTGAGTGTCATAGGCTATTTAAAAAAGGGATTGTTAACATTACGCCCAACGAAGTGGACACGGGCAGCTAGTAATTGATAAAACACATTTATCGACAGGCGATAGCTATATTAAACGAAACAGCCATTACGGTAGCGAGCAATTAATTCGATATTAATTAATAATTTATCAATTGCGATACCTTAAATTGTGTGACGGCGTTTAACGATCAGTGTAACAGTTATATTTATATACTAGTCACGCCCTCCGGTTTTAACCGCGTTCGACGACCGCTTGGCGCAGAAGGTAATACACCTGCCTTCTGCGCGAAGGGTCGTGGGTTCGATTCCCACACCGGAAAAATATATTTGTAATTTACATTTGTATTTTCCTGGGGTCTGGGTGTTGCTATGTATTGTATATGTATGTATTTACAAAAGAAAAGTAATGTATATGTAATTTATTCCGTTATCTAGTTGCCATAACACAAGCTTCGGCTTAGCTTGGAACTAGATGGCGCTGTGTATAAATGTCCCGAAAATATTTATTTTATTTATTTATTTTATTCCCGTCCCCGGAACAATACCGGGATATTAAGTATCCTATATGACAATGTAAGGTGTAGTCTACCTGTGTGCTAAATTTCAGACAAATCCATAGAGTAGTTTCTATGAGAAAGAGGAACAAACATCAGAACATATTTTTCACATTTACATATAATATTAATAAGATTATTTGATTAATATTAAAATAGCTGTACCAGGGTTTCAACCACGTTTTTCTCTTCCGGGCTATTAGGATATAAATTATTATTTAAGTCTTATGTCGTAGGGATTAGCGAGCGTTTGCAATATAAGCGCAAAAAAAACGTTCGTATTTACGACATCACCTGAGAAACCTCTAAATTTAACGGTCTTTCTCTTCTTTCTCTTCTATATTATGTATTATACATATAAACCTTCCTTAAGAATCACTCTATCTATTAAAAAAACTGCATCGAAATCCGTTGCGTAGTTTTAAAGATCTAAACATACATAGGGACAGACAGACAGCGATAGCGACTTTGTTTTATACTATGTAATGATGATATAGTCAGTATAAGAAAGACATTTCAGTTATAATTTGTTCAGTAGATTTACCTAACGTAGGGACCATTGGTTATACTTCAGCAGGTAGGGGTCACGGGCACCTTCGCAGACCCGAGGCAAAACTGTAAATATATTAAAACTCCAAACGTAAAACTGTGAACCAACAAACAATAAAAAATATATGTTTATATCTCCGTTGTTAAATTAAATCCTTCAAATAACTCAACAGATTAGGAAGTAATTTGGCACACGAATCGTTCACCTAGTTATACATAAATAGCACATGGAATTGTTGTTCTAATATTATGCATTATATCATTATACATATATGTAAAGCGTCCCGCGGTTTAGCCCGTGCGTGTTTCATACAAAAAATCTTCTTCTTGAATCATCCTGTTTTTGACAGCGGGAAAGTCCTCAAGGGATGCTGTTTATATGATAAGTCTCGAATGAATCTATCAGAACTCGGTTAATTTGTACCGGTCGCCACAAACATATAATATTATCTAATATTTATAAATTACGTGTCATGTTGTTTGTCTGAGGTTGACTCCTAAACTACTGAATCGATTTAAAATTAAACTTTCACACCATCTGCAGTTTGATCCAACTTAAAAGATTACTTCATAAATCATAATACATGCGAGCATAGTAGGGGTGGGTCGCTTGTGGCCGCATATCGCGGTCGACACTATCGGGTTCACAGATGATTGTTTCGGCGTGCCTGTGAACCCGACAGGGTGCAACGGCAGGACCGTTCAGGGGGTTTTTAGTCGGTAGTTGCCGAGTCCGACATAACCCGTCCACCTCCCCATGGTGGGCGGGTATCCGTAATAGGATTTTCCCCCTGGGAAAAAAAAGGGGTGGGTCGCTTGTAACAAAGATACAAAGTATTGAAAATTTGTTACCTTTCTTTTGTTTACAAATTTGCTCCCAATTCTCTTTGTTGGAATCGCGCCGGCATATTGGTAATTACAATAAGCTCGCACGCAAAAATACAATGCATTTATTTTCGTTGGCAAATCCACTTGCAGATATAAACTTATAGTATACCTAGTTTACTAGTTATGTTTTGCCGGTTTGTTCGCGTAAAGCTAGCATAAAAGTTAGTTAAGAAAAAAAAAATAAAATTTAGTAAATTTCAATTTTAATACTTTCTCATTTAAACTTGCCGCACGGTTTAAACTGCATTTGTGCGTGTATTTATACCTTCCTCTTGAATAGTCTATCTGATAAAAGAAACCGCATGAAAATCGGCTTAATCCTTTTTTTTATATAGCCTAGGACACTCAGCAATAATGTGGCTTTCTATTGGTGAAAGAATTTTTAAAATTGTTTCAGTAGTTCTCGATTTTACCCCTTACAATTTAACAAACACACAACCTTTACTTCTTTATAATATTAGTATAGACTAGCCGTTTTTGCCCACAATTTTACCCGCGTAGTTCCCCTTCCCGTGGGAATTTGGAGAATTCCTTTTTTAGTACACCTCTACGGTACCTTAGCTACGTCCCTTCCAAATTTCAAGTGCCTACGTTTAGCCGTTTAGGCTGTGCTTTGATATGTCATATATGTGATAAGTCAGTCAGTTTCTCCTTTTATATTTTTAGAAGAAAGATTAATGATGTTTGATTTTGAAAGTTTTTTTTATTTTTTTTATAATATGAAGAGGGGAGACGACCCGGACGCACTCCTGATGGTAAGAGTAACGCCAGCCCATAGCCAATGCAGTGCTACCCGGAACTTTGCTATAAAGCCCAACTCCGGGCAGGGTGTTAACTTAAGACAAAGTTTGCACTTGATAAATGTTTACTTTTCGCTTGTCAAATGCAATGATTTTTGACGTTCGACACTTGATCCAAAATAAACAATACACGAGCGTATTAAGTGTATATTTGTGTGTATGTATGTATGATAGTGTAAACAAAAGTTTTTGAGCGCGGGCTTGAAATATCGCGTGTAAATTTAGACTTTTTGACGTGTTTCTTCAAGCGATGTGCAATGTTCGATAGCGCGGTGATGTGTCACGAAGATTTTATAGAAGTGCACATTTTTTTGTATAGAATTGGGTGAAGAAAAAGCCGTGCCTTTAGTGTAATAAAGACATAAGTCAATTTGCTTGTGTTGTTGAATATAAATAACTGAATGAATGAATAATTGAATTCTGTGTGTGTTTATTCTCTGACTAAGATACTATAATATTAAATTTAAAATTAAAAAAAAACCCGAAAGATAGACAGACAGACACGTCAAACTTATAAAAGTTGTTGTTTTTTGTTATGTACAAAAGTCATAACCTTTCATTTGATACCCCACTTGAGCATATTTGCAGACATTCGGTTTTTCTTTCCAACTTAAACCCCCCATATATTTTAAACTGCTAAATCGATTTTCATCAAACATGTCTAAAAACACTCGCCCGTAAAACACCTGTAATACAAAAACAACTAAATTGAAATCGGTTCATTCGTTCGGGAGCTATGATGCCACAGACAGACACGTCAAACTTATACCTAACACCCATCTTATTGCGTCGGGGGCTAAAAACTGAATTTGTTAGTTTGTTCTCTATTATTATTGGGAAGTGCCCGTTAAAGATTTATTTTTAAAAGTGTCTAAGCTTTTAAGAATTACGGTCTTAAAAGCTTACACAATATCACCAAAGTTGTAAAACAAAAAAGTTTGATAAATATAACCTGCCTACGCAATGGTTTAATTGATCAAGCGATTTTTTTCTAGGATGTAATTTTAATTACAAAAAAAATATTGTTATTAAAGAATTTTTTTAAGCTTAGCCGCGAGCGTGGAACATACATACATACATACAATCCCAAAATCATTACGTTTAGAAAAACGAAAAATATTATATAACATTTAAATATAATACTTAGTACTTATTATTCTACAGAAAAACAAAGCAAAAATAAAGGTTATAACACAACCGACAAGGTTATACCAAAATTCCTTACAAATCACGACGCTGTTAGGTGTGCTTTAACCATTACACCACCGCAACTGACTGGCGTATAGCAATCTAGCGACCTTTCAAAGTTAAATAAGACGGAAAATATAGGCACTGGATAATGAAGTCTATGAATTTTTTACGCTCGAATATCGTACAAAAAGTTTACTTCATAATTTTATATTCCGATGAGACCTTGGACGGTTTTTATGGATTATAAATCGATGGATTGGTTGAACTTGTGTAGCTCAAGTTTGGAATTATATATTTTAATTTTATATAAGAAGGGTGATGTAACCTTCCTCTGAACCAAAGGGAGGATCCTCGACTAATAGTTCAACTAATCGGCCGTTAGGCCCCAGTGGTTCGATGTCCAGAAGTTGTATATTTCATTATTACATAGTATAAAACAAAGTCGCTATCGTTGTCTGTCTGTCCCTAGGTGTGCTTATATCTTACGCAACGGATTTTGATGTGGTTTTTTAATAGATAGAGTAATTCTTAAGGAAGGTTTAAATGTATAATACATGCATAATATAGTAGAGAATAACTGATAAATTTAGAGGCTTCTAATGTGATGTCGTAAATAAGACCGTTTTTTGCGCTTATATTGCAAACGCTGGCTAAAGTACCATAAACGTTTGTGTGTTTGTGTGTGTGTTTGAATGCAATAAAAAAAAATAAAAAATATTTTGTGACGATCTCGTCAAGATGGCCGTCACGTGATGGCACATGAATGGTATGCGAATGGAAACAAATGAATTAGCGGTTCGCACTCAAACCTCGACCTTGGTGAATGGCAGCAATACGACCTCGGTATTGAGTTATGTTTACTGAATCGAGATTATCACTTATAATAAATAGTTTATTGTCTTGTCTTTCCTAGCGTCTTTATACAAAGTGGGAAAGAGAGAAATATACTTAAATTAAAGACGAAATACAATACACATTGGAACAAGACACACCATAAATTATAATTGAATATTTAAATAACAAAATAAAAGAAAATATTGAAAAGAGATACACTCAGCGTATGCTGGAGCTGTGAATAGGGTATTAACAGCTTCCAGGCTGATTTTCAGTGTTAAAGGCTGGTATTCCTGGCCTGGGAGTCCCACATAACCCGCCGCAACCACCCTCTATAAAAAAAAAGTGTTAAAGGCTGACCGAGGAACAATAAAATAATATGGTCGTAAAGTGTTGTTACTTTCGAATGTCACAATACAAGGAGCTATAGGAAGCTAAGGAAACTGAAAAGGTTCTATTTTGTGACGTCACGTTTTGAAATCTTATAAATCTAACTGTTAATGATCCAATTTAGATCGGCGGTCTGAATAATATTGTAAATTCTAAGAACACTGTTTATTTTTATAGCGCTAACAGTGATATAGTAAATAAAAAATTGTTTTTAATAGTTGTGCTGTTTTTTATTGAAATTATATTTGACGTCACATTAAAGTGGGGGGGGGGTGGCGTACACACGTGTAAACAAGTGTGGCATGATAAAGTCAAATATATGCCTTGTTCCTACTTTATGTATAGGTACGACCCCTTATAGAACTTCAACGTAATTATTTGATAGTGTTTTAACTTGTCAGTTTCACAGCGAGGCGCATCTTCAAACCGTATAATATTAAAATAAATTGAAGAGTTTCAACGTTTTGTGTGAAGGAGTTCCACAGCGCCAACTGTAATCGTGTTAAACCTGCATTTATAAAGAACGGATTATTTAAATTTATTTAAATCTGCATCGTAAAGTTTTTAAGTGTGATTCTTATTCATATTATTTAAGTAAAAACAATGGGATACAATTATACAAAGAATAGATATTATTTTAATTGTTTAATGTAGAAAAGGACAATGTTACACTTTTAAATGTGTTTCTTAGTGAATTTTACACGTGTAAATAAAGTTTCATATTACCTACGTCTGTCTCGCTGCAAATTAAACATTTTTTCGCAATTTTTGGGTTTCGTTAGTAGTTAATAGATATTATTGCGATGAAAATCTAATTTCTTTAGTTCAGGTGATCCCACAACACAGATAATTGAAAAAAAAAATTGTTATAATTTTTTTTCTTACAAATCCAAATACAACAATTATTATAAACGAAAGAGAGAGTCTAAATTCGCCACGAAGCCGTTGGGCTCACGGTATAAACGTTCAACATGACCCCGGCCGTAAATGAAGTGTGCCAAGGCTGAGGTTATCGCCCGCCGAAAGTGAAAACTCCCGCGCATCAGACCACAGACCCTACAGGTGGTCACGTCGCTGTCACTGTCAAGTGTCAAATGTCAGTTGTCTGCGGCTGCAATAAGGTTTTAAGCTTTCGAAATTATTAATATGAATAGATTCTTTAATAATAGCTAGTTATTACACACTTATTTATTTAATATTTGCTTTGTCAAATTCGACTGTATTTATAATACTAATTTTATAATATAATATTTAATGTTAAATTGTGTAAATATAAAAAAAAACAAAAACAGGTTCTACTCGGACGAAACCGTGGACGGTAATAATTAATGAATAATTATAAGTAATTCAGTCATTTTATATTATAATAACGAACTAAAAAGTTACAAGGCATCAAATATAGGAAGCTTGTTACGTTCATATGTTTGATTTTAATAAGATAATTTAATATTTATCACAAATTTTAAATATAGAAGAACACTCAACAAAGGCTTTGTGATTAAGAATCTGTGGTTAAATTAAAAAAGATATGTGTACGTTATTTGAGTCAAAGCCAATCTATTGCATTGTTCATTCGCCTTTCTTTTGAAGATTACGGCGCGGATAAAAAGGTCATGGAAAGTATGTCGGTGGCGTGTTGACATTCGCTTTAAATGCATATTATATTTGCATTCTCGTTGGAATGTAAGATCGGCGGAATGGGACAGATTTTGTGGCGGCCGGTTTGTATGGACTCAGTTAGTTGGGCTATTTTGCTTGTAATTTGCATGGTGTGGAGAAGAACGAAGCAGACGTTGAGTGATTGTAGGGTATTTTTGTCCGTGTATAGACAAGGCTTGATTCTCTAGTCTTATTCAAACTATACAGGAAATGGAAGGATGAAGACAAATAGGGGAATGTGTAAAGGGTATAATATTATGAATTGTAGCCTTAATATTATTTCTAGCTCATTATTTTGAGTAAGAATATGTTTAAAGTTTCTAAATGATTCTTGCGAGATCTCTCGTCGAATAGGACAATAAAGTGAAGGAAGTTCATATAAATATACACTCATGTATAATATTAATATAGATACATATGAAAGATAGGCTATCTATAAGGATCTGCAGAATTGCCTGTGACTCGTTTTTTTTTTATAATATGAAGAGGGGAGACGAGCTGGACGCACTCCTGATGGTAAGAGTAACGCCAGCCCATAGCCAATGCAGTGCTACCCGGAACTTTGCTATAAAGCTCGACTCCGGGCAGGGGTGCACTACACCGACGCTCCCCGCTTTGAGTCATCAGATGTTAAGACTCATTAGCCCAGTAATTTCTCTGGCTACAGTGCCCTTCAGACCGGAGCATAGTGACATTTTCACGTCACTGTTCAGGCGGTAGAATATCTGACACTGTGGGGGTCCCACCCAGTCGGTCTCCTGCGAAAGAGACCTACCCCCGGTGACCCGTGCGGTAAGACGAAACAAAATAAGATCCAAAATCACTTATGGCCTTCTCCGAAGCCAATATGATATCCTTTGAAGATTAATTTTTGTATAATAAAATAAATAAATAAATTAATCAATAAATGTTAAGAAAAAGATAGGATGGGTGGTGGTTGGCAATTCTCTCCATAAAAGCTACTGCTTTTTACACAACACATATTTTTTCCTTGGCCGATAAGATGATCCATTTCTTAATCACAACAAAACGTTTCAAGTTTAATGCCTCCTTCTATTCCGTGTTTAATTTAACCTTCAGGGTTCGCTATTAAAGTACGTATGTACAACGAATCGACGATATCTACTATAGCTGATATGCCAAGTGCAACTTTCATCACGTGATAAGCACTGATAAGGGAGGTCGATGACTGTTTGCATTGTTAGTTTATTTCTATCGTATTTTTGCGTAAATACTTTTTTCTATATCATCGAAGATGCTATATATTTCAAATCTAGATTTAAAGCTGTGACTCCGATTGTTTTTCTAGTACGTTATTAGCCTTCTGAATGATACTAGAGGACTAAATATTCAGCTTAGTGCCGAATTTGAGCTCGAAGTCTGTAGTACCTTAAGCTTTATAGCAGATTTATAGACAGAATTACATATTTCAGAGCTGATTTTTCCCTTAAGAATTAAACATTGTACTACCCTTTGCTATACGCATGAAAAGAAAATAAAGAGCTGAAAATCTCCACGAGTTCATGGTCGGCGATGACCACTTTCCCTAGGCGCCTAGCCTGCTTGTTTGCCATTTTATAAAAAAAGTTTTCTAAACTGAAATGTCGTCTTACACATTTAAAGTAATAAATACTTACAGCCCGCAATAAACGTGCTATATTTGATGCACATTGACGGTTGTACATTTAAACCCATTCATACTTAAAGACTTCAGCCAGCAATGAACGTGCTATTTCTTTCAGACAGTGAAGATGCACGACACAGATGGCGACGGGGAGCCGGCGCACCACGCCCGGCGGCCCATGAACGCCTTCCTCATATTCTGCAAGCGACACCGTAGCGTGGTACGGGACAAGTATCCGAACCTTGAGAACAGGTACGTGACCTATATAATGTCTTTAAGTTTAGTGGGTGTGACAGTAAGAGTTGAATGAGATGCACTTTAGGTTTAGACGATGTTTGGGAATGAGACGAGGTGTCGAAATGTCTCCATATACTATAAGGAGTATAAGTAGCGTCACGAAACTTTAGCGCTGAACGAAACCTATGCAGAAGTCAAAAATAAGGTATCGAGGTAGCGGCGCGGCGCGCGGAGCGCGTGATCGTCGGGTGCGCGAGCGTTGATTGGTTTTCCCAGTCGTGTTGTCTTTCTCGCACCAATACGTCAATTACGAGCGCGATTCTACCGATACGCAGCTATTCTCGTCCAGCGCTAAACATTCGTGACGCGACCTATACACACTGGAAATAATAGGGAGGTTTCGTTACTTTTAAAACCACGCCGTGTGTACATTTTGAGATTAGCACTTTAGTCTTAAGATAATTAAAATAATATTTCGTATACCTACTAATTGAATGGTTCAAAGTTAAAAAACATTTTTCGATGCTTACAGATCCATAACCAAAATTCTCGGCGAGTGGTGGGCCAACTTAGACAAGGAGGAGAAAGCTTGCTACACAGGTCTTGCTAAACAGGTACAGCTTTAATACTGCCCAATATAGACATCTACAAAAACAAGTTTTAATTATATTGATCGCTTTTTTTGTCTGTTTTAGTACAAAGACGCGTTCTTCAGCGCGAATCCTGACTTCAAATGGTACAAGTTGCCCGCCCCGCCCCTTCGCACTCTCTCCTCGAGGCCGCGGGACCCCTCGGACAAACATGAGTCCCCCAACAATGACTATCATGATCATGAATACGAGAAGACAAATAATAACTCCACTAAAATAGACTTCAACAAAAAGTCTAATCAGAATGTTCTGGAAAGTGAACCTCAACCACTATCCATGTTCACGCCCGGCAAACTCGCCGATGAAGCTCAAATGGGAGGTCTGAGCAGCCTCCTCATGCCTAAGACTGAAAATTCAACTCCAAACCCCTACTACTCACCCCCTACCTTCAAAGGCAACTCGATCTCAATGTCGATGGAGTACAGATCTCATAATATTATAGAAAGACCTAAACATAGGCAAGAAGACAGTATACGTGAACTCCAAAACGCTTTAACGGAGACCACTAAGTTGTTCGAAGACGAATTCGAAGTGAACAAAGAACTTTTGTACCACAAGCATCACGAGGCTCCGAACGACCAATTCACCAACCAAGATGTGATAGACCAAATAGTCGATAAGCGTTTCTCAAAAGACGACGAGAGAAATTGGTCAGACGATGAGAAGAATTCGAAATCCGGGCGATCGTGCAAAGGAAAGCGTTACCAGGAGTTCATGGCCGTTGGGGGGCTACTGGCTAATAAGCGCCAGAGGAGAGACTATCCTGACAGGATGGACGACGGCTACAACGCGACTTGTAGCTGGGACAACGGCACCTACTCCGACGAATTAGTCACTGACACCTCGAAATCGAATACCACAATCGATACGTCGATTGAAAGCGACAAAACCGACGATGTCAAAGCGTCCGAACAAGACAATAATATTAACAAAACATTCAAAGCTGCCGATTTCGACTTGGACGCGAAGATCAAAGCTCTGCCGTCGCTCAGCCTCGAGAAGTTCCAGCAGAAGAAGCGCGAGAACAAACGCAAGAAGAAAACGATAAATTTGAAGCCGAAAGCGTTGGAATCGTCGCAGATCATCAACTCGGTGCCGCGGCCTCTGATGGGCGAGCGGCGCGAGATGGCGGAGCACTGGCGCGACCAAGTCATCGGTAGTCAGAAACGCAAGCCGAGGAAGATCAGTATCACACGGCTCGAGATCAACAGCCTGGTGTCCAACGACATGAACGGCGGGAGCAAGATAAGCCCGGAGATCAAGATCGCCACTGAAGCGCCGGCCACAGTGGCCCAGACTATGGACATGTGCAATCACTCGCCCCACAGCAGCGTGGACCTGTTCGCGCTGGCCACGCTCGCCGAGGTCGCCGCTAACACTTCTAAGATAGAAGAGACCACTAAACTCGCGATCTGCGAAGACTCTTCCACGGTATAAAATACCGGACTAGCCTTAAAGAGAAATTCCAAAAATTATTTACTGTATAATCAAAAAATATTTATATATAAATCTACTTTTACATTGTACGCATAAAGAGTAATTGTACACCTTTAACGGTAGTTTTTATAAATTAGAGATAGATGTATTTATACTAAATAGAAGAGCTATATGTATACTTAGGAGTAGGTCGCGGTATCCTGCTTTTTAGGTGTTAGGGCGATAGTAGTCGTCGCCCGAATAAAACAAGGCATAATGTATTTTTACGTGTGTAAACACCACGGTTGCCGCGCGTTCGTAATCGCCAATCACCGAAAGGACGCGCGCGCCGGCCATTCATCACAATAAAAAAAATAAAATGCCAAAAATAAGTCATCATAAACATTAAATAAACCTCAGTATGAATAGAGTTAGATTTATCAGATCGCCTTAATGTTTTAGAAGTTATTGCGTCTAAGACACGTGCATAGACTGCATTGCATTTTGAAGATAATTTTTATTATAAAAATGCAAAAGTGCAATTTTGCAATGTACACTATTTTTATATATATATCGGTAATATTTATTTCCTATATAAATTACCTTCATGAATACATTTCGATCGGGAACGTCCTGATATATTTAAAAATCTTATTTTTTCACATAATATTATGGCAACATCGAGATTGTTGATTTATCCAAATATCAATTGAAAGTGATATTACCAGGATTAAAAATGCAATCACACACGAGTAAAACTCGTAACGTATAACTTGTGATAATTTTTATTTAGTTTTAGTTAAAAAAACAATTGTTTCTGTTTTATTTATCTGTTTTCCAACACTCGTTAAAGTATCAAATGAAATGTTTTTAATCTATATAAACTACTTTATATAAGCAATGTCCCCATTAGGTACCTGAATGATATCAAAAACTTAATGAATTTCTCGCCTTTTCCATGAATTTAGCATCGTTCTCATCCAACACTTATAAATCTTTTATAAACCACAACTTCGTTTAATTTTAAACTTAAGTATTCGCGGAACAGTGTTTCTCAAATTTTTGTTCTTTGTTTTCATTCTGTAAAGGTGAACGACCTCTGTGATTTTACGTTTTAATTATCAGAAGTTGAAATGGTGCGTAGCTTTCGTTGCAGGTCTAGTCTAGATTAGTGTTTAAAGAGTTACTATCGAGTACTAAATTCTAAAGTGCACTTATATTATTTAATGTTACAAACGATGACACAGGCCATAATGTGACATGCTCATCCAAAGACCAAATGTATTTAGTATATAGAAGCTAGTTGGTAGTTTTATCATATATGTTGTATCGTATAAGATGTATTTATATATATGTATAGTAGTGATAGCGTATCGGCATTCCAAGATGTCAACAATTGTCCGCAATATAAAAGTTTTGTTTTCTTTTATCGAGAATATTCTATGATCATGAAGATTTTGTTATTTTATTTTAGTGCATTCAAGGATTGTTAATTTTCTTGTAAATAAGCGAGCTTTCGATGGTTCCTTGATGTTTTTTTAATGTATGCATAACATTTTCGTTCGCCTTGTCGAGTCAGCCTTACGATGAAGGATAGGTACTAGAGTTAAGATACCAATGGGGCCATGCCGAGGATGGAATAAGGCGTAATAAATTTATCATTTACATCCTTTACATTTTATACATTTTCTATTAAACGGTGAGCTTATATATTTTTAAAGTGTTATTGAAAATATGGTGCTGTCAGATCTGCGTTATGTTAATAAGAGTTTTAATAACTAATTTTTATGAGAGACGATGATAATGCGTCGATTTCATGAAATTTTATTGAAGCTATTCTATATTGAATTATTTTGATTCGAATATTGTGCCTTTCGTCAGATTAAAAAATGTTTCGTTGTTTATTGTTGTTAATGAATATCATTTTAGCGATTGTTTTAAACTATGGAATAAATTAGACGCATAATCATCGATGTTTTACGTGTCATCACCGTTTCTTGTAAAGAATTCCTATCAGAGAGGAATTGGTGATCGTTATTGTTAGTCAAGTAAAGATTTTAACTTATTTTAAGACCGCAAATTGATTTGTGCTGTGAGTCTATAAATTTTTAGTTTATTGTTAAATGCAGTTTAAGGTGCGAAGGTGGAACTGAATTCGGGTTAAATCGTATAGCTTAATGAATTTATAGTCAAACGATGAGTATTCTTATCGAAGATGACTCGGCAATGATAAATTATATACGATTTTGCCCTGTTCGTTTAACAAGCACTATAGTTCAGCACAAATTTGCGTTACTCATAATAATATGTAAAATGGATAAGGTGGGGGAAGTTTGGTGCGGTTTGAGAAACACTGGTCTTTATTTTAGGGCATAATAAGTCGGCACCCAAAGTGTTAAGTTGGCTCCCAAAGTATTTTGTTGAATGTTTTGTTACAAGCAAGTGCGGTTGATTAAATACTTTTATTGTAGTAATAAAGTTTATTCATATTAATAATATCTTTCTTTTTATCCTGCACCAACCATATTTTTATTTGACAATGATTTAATAAATGGTTATTCTAAGAAGCTCAAAATTATTCTTCTATTACCACTTTAATCACAATATTTAAGTCCGGTATAAAGCTTATATTCTACTCCAAGCTTTATTATGAAAAAAAAATAATTAATTCTACGTATAGGTATAGTACGCGTCATTTATGGTTAGCTATTGACGAGAATAGCTGCGCATCGGTAGAATCGTGCTCGTAATTGACGTACATATTTGTGCGAGAAAGACAACACGACTGGGACAACCTATCAACGCTCGCGCACTCGATCACGCGTCACGCGTGCCGCGCCGCTACCTCGATACCTTATTTTTGACTTCTTCGCTGGTTTCGTTCAGCGCTAAGAATTCGTGACGCGTGATATACATATTAAATAAAGAATTTGCCTTATAAAAATCATTTTAAGATCTACCTACCTCAAGAGATCTTTCCCTTCATCTATTATATTATCTTCCTTTCAGTATTAGGTTTCTCTTTACAAACGGATTATACTAATTAATAGACAATTATTTACTCCTATTTTTTTGTTTCTAACAATCAAAATAATTAAAACTTTCTATAAATGATTTAACTACATAATTTTTAATGCAATCCATTAACCAACATACCAAGCGGCAACAATAAAGCTTGAATGTCAGTCTGACAGTTATCTTAAAATCTGACATTAGATGTCGTTTGTACTTTGTCGGTGTTTCTGTTTTGCAATTTGCAAATTTTATAAACCCAAAAAGTCTTGAAAAATATTGTTTACAGTGCTAAACAATAATTAATTCTATGATTGTCAAAGTGTATTATATTCCATTTTACAAATCTGGATGAAGTTACAATGATTGCGGCATCTGAACCATTGGTAAATATTGCGAATTTTACACTTTATTTTTTTCAAACTCATATTTATGTTAAAAGTATAGGGTTGATTATTAAATAAAATAAATGAAAACCCTACATCTTTATCTCATAATGTATATTAAACTTCATCATTGTTAACTGTTACTGAATTAGGAATAAATTAATTTAAAAATACGATACGTAGAAGTGCTAAATTAATTCTTTATTCTTACAGGAGTTTGTGCCGCACGGTCGTACAGTCGTAGCCAAGCATCCCGGCAAGATCTACAGCAAGGGACAAGGTGTAACCACATCGGAGAATTCTCTTCTGTACAAATTAACTAACTTTGCTATCAAAGATAACAGTATCATGGAAAGCAAGGAAGACGAACAGGAGTGGTGGATGATACGAGAAGTTTATTATAAAGCCAAAGGTAGATATATATTACTCACATTTTCATTAGCTTATGAGAAATATTGGTACTTTAACTAGGCTCAAACTCTCTGTTAAGATATAAGATTTACAGTGATAAATTTAATTTATTTATATCAAAGATATATGTATATAGAAGATTACTGTAATACTCCCCTTATTTTATTGTCTACCTGATGATAGACTTAGTTTAAATATAACAAATGGTCAAATGTTTAGGTAATATAAGTAAGATTTCATAAAAATAATTAAGTCCACACTTCTAGACTATTTATGACTTGCATATGCAAAATTGTACTAGAGACAATGTTTTCTTATAAGAATGTAACTAACAGATATTGAAGATAAGGAACCAGAATCACCAAAGGAATCCAAATATGAGTACGAGTCTCGTCCACCCAGTCGTCTCAAAACAGACTTCAATATTTCAATCAAATCAGAACTGCTTAGCGGTTTAAAGAAAGATGATGCTGGAACTTCTAGGGCAGGAAGTGCTAATAGTTCAAGCAATATGTCAAAGAAATTTAACTTAAGTAGCACTCAAAATAAGCACCCTAAACATAAACCACTTAATCCTAAGACGGATTGTTATTATGAGGAGGAGTTATATGTCAAAGGATGCACTGCAGTGTGGTCTAAAGGTAACATAACTGTATACAATAATAATTTTTTTCTTTCATTTCCCTTAATTAGGCAATATGCCTATGCTCTCTCCATTAAAATATAAACCAAATATTTATGGTTTTTCAAAATAAACTTATAAGATATACTACTTAAAAAAATTTATAAGATGCAGATAAACTTATATAATAGAGAATACTTATTCACCTTAAATACTTAAGGTTACTGTTAATCTGGATACTAATTCTTTCCAGGTCTAGTATCAACACCTGGTTCTAAAACCGCAGCGTCAGAACAACGGGAAACAATAGCATGTTACACTATAGATAGTCCTATCAAGCACGCTGCTTTTGCAGACTTTCACATAGATATCAACAATACAATGCTTATTGATGCACTTAACTCGCAAATAGGAGACTCTAAGCAAAATATCAAAATTGAAGATAATACCGAGCACATAAAAACTAAAATCATGCCATCAATTCTACTCATTGACAACAAATGTATGAGAGTATACGCAATGGATAGCAGAGAATATATAACAAGCATACCATTCCAAGTAAAAAAAGTATGGCCGATGAAATATGGAGTACTGCTAGAAAAAGAATCTACTCCAATACTACATAATTCTTTAATGCCACTATCGTTTTTGAAACTCAACGAATCTCATAATAGTTCATTTTCTAAGTCTCGAACGTTCCATCAAATGAGCGCTAAATTGCGGGCTGAATCTATATCAGGGTACGACCAAGACTGTCCGCTACCAACTTGCTTTTCCTTAAGCCATCCGTTAGATGACGTTACTCCTATATTAATGAAATCACCCTCACAAGGCCTTCAGTACTATAACGACGGTGATTTGCAAATTATATTCGTAAGCTCCGATCCTAGTATTATACTGCTATATGATTGGAAGCTAGGAACGCATTCGCTTTGGAAAATAAGAAAAGCGTTACGGGATGAATGTTTATCTATGTGCTCGAACATGAATTCAACGGTTTTCAGTCAATCGTGTGATTTTGCTGGGAGTCCTTTACACAGTATGGGGAAATCAGTCAACAGTTGGACGGGGAGTCCATTTCATTCGAAGAAGGCTCCGGCAACTCCAACTAGATCAAGACAGAATAGTGTTATGGCTAATATGTTTCATCAACAAGGGCTGTCTCCCCACGCGTCTTTAGGGCAAGCTAGTTCAACCTCAATGCTAGCAAATACTCTGATTCAGAACCCTCCATCATTACCTTTATACCCGGATGTGTGCATCGATCACATTTTCACGGACAGTCAAGTTATAAGACGGGATCCTATCGAGAGTCCTAGTGATATGAAGGCGTTCCTACATACAGACTTAATTGGACATAACTACTTATGTTTCATGGTTAAAGTGGATGGGGTTAATAAGTTACAAATCATGAGGTTGAAGAAGTCACATGGACATGGTCAGTCGCCCAAAACTAATATAATAGTTGGTTGGGTTTCCTCAGTTTTGGCCAAAGATGCGGTTGTTTTGGACCATTTGAAAATGATGGCGTTGATTGATGAGACTGGCAATATTATTCTTCAGTCCGGCAACAACTTTGTTGGCAAGGTAACTAATTTTTATTAGTCAGTTATTTAATATGAACAAAACATTTTTTTATAATTTTTATTGCAACCTTAACCTACTTTGTCTTTTATAAAATAAATTAAAATTGTAGGTACACGTAGGAGGTGTTCTAGCGAGGTTAATAGACTCTCCATACACCAAACGTTCGACCTTCCAATCGCCGTTCCCACGGCGAAGCAGTCTCCTGCCAACGCGATGTGATAACACCACATTCGATGACTCAGCATTGCATCTACTGTCTCCAGTACCACATTCGTCAGGGTCTAGGATTGAGCAGAAAGAGTCTTTGGGTGAGTTACTTTGATTTTCAATTTGTGAAAAAATTATAAAAGGTTTTCTCTGGAGATCGCCAGATAACTTCAAAAACTTGCCTTTCCAGTCCTGGAACAGATTTGATAAAACATTCCTTATTATTTTTTTTTTATATTTCTAGTTTCATCAAAGGTTGCTTCTGAATAACCTTACATTAATAAAGAAACTCGAGCTGTTTCTTATTTCTCCTTTTTTATTTTATTATTTCTTGTAAGAAACTATGTACTGGTCGCAACGCATTTTTGTCGCACTTACCTTTGTGACTGTTCCCCTGTTAACCCTCTACACTCCGGAAGCTTACTAACATAATAAATTCCTTCATAATTGCCCGCCGTCTTATTAAATTAAAAACAAATAGGCGTTCGGAACGCGGCAGGCATCCGCGGGCTGTGCGACGCGGCGGGCGACCGCCTCAGCGTGTGGTCGGGTTCGGGGCAGCTGTACCGCGTGGCGCTGCCGCCGCTCGACCGCGCGCCGCTGCTGGCGCGCTGCTCCCGCGCGCTGGCCGCCGCCGCGCCGCCCGACCTCACTGTGCAGGTCAGACTGAGTAACGTCACTTGTTGATCACTTATGACCGGTGTTGATCACTCGTAGGTGATGTTGATCACTAGGTGTCAGCGCGTTATTCTTTTAAAATAAAATAACGAGTTCCTTTTCGTTAAATATATTTGTTAATCTTAACTATTACGTATTAAATGTCATGGATAGTGTTGATCACTTCATCTTGTTAACCCTCTAATATAAGGTGACACATAATTGAGTTCATTTCTCTTTCGATATTGTGTGTGCATTCTTAATGTTTATTTAAATGTAAATTGTTCTATCTGGTTTATGCATAAATCACCATATAACAAATTTGCTTCTCGCTATCTGTGTGTCACATTGTTTTCTTAAATATTTAAACTCTTAACAAGGAATTTATTTAAAATAACATCAGCATTCTATTAATTAACTTTCTACTATTAAATAATTAGCAATGAAAAGTATATTTTACAATGTCTTTCTAAATTAAGCTATTATAACCTAAAAATATATAATTTCCAGGTCATAATCAAATGGTACGGCATTCGGAACGCCCCAGGCACGCAAGACCTAACCCCAGAACAGGAATGGGATATGTTCTCAAATCTCTTGCTCTCACTGATAGGATATGACGTTGACAAGACCCAGAAACAAGCCGATGAAGAAGTAGAAGTCGTCACCAAGAAACAGAGGGCTTCGAGCGACGGAACCCAGGACGATTGGGATTACCTCCTCAACTCTAAACTACATAAAACAGTAGGACACACTCTAGCCAACATGCTCAACCTACCCACAATACAATTGGATGAAAACACAGAGTTTGAAGAAGAAAAACCCGTTCCATTCAACCCCAGCAGCCCCTTGTTTCCATACACTGTGCATATATTCTACGCATTCCATTTAGTGTACGAAGATCTGAAGCTAAATACTCTTTTAGAAAGTGATTTGAAACTCCTTTCTGGCTTTCTTTACAGGATAGCTAAGGACCTACGCTTAGATAAATATATAGACCATTATTGGCTGGATTTTCCGACGGTTTTCAGTTATGTAGGGGAGTGTGAGTCGCAGATGTGTGATGAGGTTTTAAAGAAGTTGGTCCAGCCGAATTATTTTTCAATCGAACCGCCCAGTATTTTCGCATACTTGAATTCGGTTATGAAGGACGTCGACGATGGGTATTACCCCTATATACAGCAAGTTAATGACCTGTCCAGAGATATTATAGAGGTATGTATATATGTTTGTTTGTGTGTTTGTGTATGAAAGGGAGATATAAGTCTATGGGTATATAAGGTGTGATAGTTTTTATATAATCTATACTAATATTATAAAGCTTAAGATTTTGTTTGTTTGTTCGTTTAAATGCGCTAATTTCAGGCTTTATAAAATCAGTGTGCAGTCAATAAAAGCGAAGTTTCAGTAGATAATTTTGCAAAAACTTTAACAATCAATATGTATTTATACGAGAATTATTTGTAATATAAGGAAATTAAACTAACAAAATAATTTTTAACAAAAAATAAACCGACTTCAAACTACAAAGCAAAAAATAAATTTGCTTTAATAGTTATTTTATTTATAGAAATGATTTAATAGTTATTTTATAATTTTGAAGTCAGTACCAAGAAAATGCTACAACAATCTATACAATATCAATTTAACCAAAGAAACACTTATTGTTTTACTCGGCACCAATGTATGTGTAAATGTTTCTAACAATTCTAATCCAGGATGTAATATGAATGAATTAAATACTATTCCATTTACTTATTGTAGATATTAGTATCAGCGGGTAGCGGGCGCGGTGCGGGCGTTAGGGGTGTGTGCGGGGGTGCGGGGGAGGGCGGGGCGAGCGGGGGCGGGGGCGCGGCCGCCAGCAGCACCCCCCGCGGGCCAAGAGACGCCAACCACGCGCCCTACGCGCTCGCTGTTGAGAGAGGTGAGGGGAGGATGGGGGAAATGGGACATGCCAGGTATTATCTACTAGCCGTTGCTCGCGACTTCGTCCCCGTCGAGTTCTTTTTTAATTATTTCTTCGCTCCTATTAGTCGCAGCGTGATGTTATGTAGCCTTAAGCCTTCTTCGATAAATGGTCTGTTCAAAATGAAGAATTTTTCAATTCGAACCAGTAGTTCCTTAGATAAGGGCGTTCAAACAAACAAATAAACAAACAAACAAGCAAACTCTTCAGCTTTATTATATTAGTATGATATCTATACTAATATATAAAGCCGAAGAGTTTGTTTGTTCGTTTATTTGGACGCGCTAATCTCAAGAACTACTGGTTCGAATTGAAAAATTTTTTTTTATTGAATAGACAATTTATCGAGGAAGGCTTTAGGCTACATAACATCGCGCTGCGACTAATAGGAGTTAAGAAATAATGGAAAAAGAAATCGACGGGGACGAGGTCGCGAGCAACGGCTAGTACGTATACTAGCCGTTTTTCCCCCCGATTTTACCTGCGCAATTCCCATTTCGTGGGAATTTCGGGAATTCCTTTCTTAGTGCACCTCTACGATACCTAAGCTACATCCCTTAAGCTCACTTTGAGTGTAATATTGTACACAACATAATATAATATGATTGTTTTACATTTGTCTTACAAATTTCAACAACAGTTTATGCTTACCTTTAAGAAGCTGACTCATGTTTAGTGTTATTTGGCCGTATAGGAAAAACAACGAAAAATACTTTTATTCTTTTAAAAACTTCTTCATACCGATTAAACAAATTAACTTCAGGGCCAACATGTAATCAAGATGTATCAGTGTGTTATTAGATTATATATTATTAAAATTTATTAAGAAGGGAAAATCAATGAACGTCGTGAAGACTATAACAGCTGTCAAATAAAATAGATGATTAATTTGACACCTGTACAGAAAATACCCACTTTTTTTACAGTACACTGTCCAGAGCAAATCTTAAACTCTATAAAATTTACAATACCATACAATAAATTTCAGGTATAACCCCAAGGGACGTGGACAACCTCCCCCCAGCTGTGGGTCTGATGCTGATCACAATATTCAGTCGGTGCAAAGCTGATCCTCCTCCAGACTTACCTGTAGAAGCATACCGACTCATCATGAGAGAAGACCTGGCTTTACAGACAGAAATCACTGAAACTATTAAGTCTACCGATGAGTACATGGAGTGTAAGTACAGTTGATGTAAAGTATATTAAGAAATTTATTATTATAAATCATTTATATATATTAAAGCAAGTCATGTTAGTTATAGTACGCGTCACGAATCTTTAGCGCTGAACGAAACCTGCGCAGAAGTCAAAAATAAGGTATCGAGGTGTTGGCGCGTGATCGTCGGGTGCGCGAGCGTTGATTGGTTGTCCCAGTCGTGTTGTCTTTGAGCATCAATACGTCAATTACGAGCGCGATTCTACCGATGCGCAGATTCGCCAACATAAATGACGCGTACTATACACTACTTAGAACTCAAGAACGCTTAAAGTAAAAGTCAATATTTCAGTCTTATGAATGTATAGCAGGACCCAACTGACATGGTATAACAAATGACAGCCAATGTTATGATGTCAGCGGTTAAGTAGACCTCTAAGGCGGTTTAAGAAGTATTGTTACAAGAAAAGTACCCTGTAAAATGCTTAAAAACTTGCAAAATTTACCAATTTCTTTAGATTTAGATTATGATTTTTATTCATTTTACTAAATTGGTCCAACAAAGTGAATTTTTTTTAATAAATAATGTATCAAAATAAGAGGATGAATGAATTAAGAAATGCCCATAAACATTTACAGCGTTAGCACTAGAAGTGTTGGAAAAAGAAACGGCCTACACCCAACAAAACCCAGCAGACGAAGCAATCAAGATGGACGACGAGAGTACGGGCATGGAACATATGAACACCAAGCTGTTGAAGCTGCTCTACCCTCGGGACCACAGGTACAAGCTGTTCAATATCAAAGTCAAATATATTTGTTCAACTCGGCTGAAATGTAAGACTTTGACAAAAATAGTTTTACGTTGAGAACCAGTTCCTGAGATTATCGCGTTCAAACAAAGTATAGATATAAAAATTAATCACTAAATATGTTGCTAAGAGCATAATTCAAAAATATTTTTTCATGAATAACAAACATGCTACGCTGAAATAATATTATATTAAATAGATATGTTACAAGCGCAAAATTTTGAAGAAGCAAAAACATCCTAATTAGGACGTCTTACCTTAGATCATTGGTGCATTCACGCGCAACTAACAAAAATCAGTATCTCTTTCTTTCGTGTAGGTTTTATCATTTATCTTTTTTCTATTGTTTTGACTAGTATGTATGTGTGCTGCCGCTGCTGTACAGAACACTTTTTTTGTACCCATACAAATTATTGTATGGGTATGAAATATCTTTTATATAATATTATTGACTGTAGAGTTTTGTTTGCAATAAACAAATTTATAGGTCAGTCAGTTAGTTTTTGACTGAATAAAATAATAACAATCAAGCCAATGCAAACGACATTGAACCATGGTTATTCTACCATTTCAAAAATTAGGGTCATGTTACTTTAAAATTTTTAGAAACTGAATCCAGAATAAAATTCATACAACAGTATAAATACTTAATTGTGTAACAAAGTATCAAAGTTTTATTATTTTGTTGTCAACAAAATTATAACACATTCTCTCAACAGAATGTCAGAGGTATACAACCTTCTACAATCATCCATCCCGGTGACAATTAACCTGACTCAACGGCCCGAGGTGTCCGATCATGACTTCATTGAGGAACAAGAGAAGTACTTATATGCTATCGGAACTAGGACTATGGCTTTGCCTATAGCCAGGTAAATAAACCTCTCTAATAAAATATAAAGTTTTACTCGAATAAAAAAAAATTGCTAGGAAAAACACCTGACATTTAGTTTTTGTAAACAATATTCTTATTTCACAGTTAATGTCATAAGAGCTATTGAAGCATTTATGCATGTTTTTTTAAATGAAAATATACCTTCTTGAATGACTCTATCGTATAATAAAACTGCATGTAAAAATGATTGCGTAGTTTTAAAGATTTTAAGCACACACAGGGACAAACAGAATCGACTAACAAAAGAACAATCATTACATTACGTAGTGGAGAAGTCGTATAAATTACATCATATAATGACTGTTACATTCATATCCCAATCTTATAAATTAAAATAAAAATGTCTCTTATACAGAGGCATGATAAACCCTGCGCAGTCAAAATGAAATATTGGACTTTTTATTCAAGCCCAAGCCTTATTAAATAAAAAAAATCACATACAGAAGCACGGCCACTCTGCGCAATCTACCATCTGCCCTAGCCTTATAAATAAAAAATCTCTCATCCACAGAAGCATGCTAACCGTACACAGTCAATGGTATATTGGACTTTTCATTGCAAGTCGAGTATTATTTAATAAAAAAAAAAATTACATACAAAAGTAAGCCTTCACGGACCACCGTGCTGCCCTAGCTTTATTAAAAAAAACTAGCCAAATTTTTAAGGCAGGGCAGCGTGGTAGAATGAAAAAAATATTGTTTCATTACAGGGGCATGGTAACCCTACGCAGCCTCCCCTGCTCGCCGACCGAGCCCCTCTCCCCCCCTCGCCTGTGCGTGTCAGGCCGCGGTCCCCCCCCGCGCCGCAACACGGTGACGCTGAGCGCGGCCGACGCGTCCCCCCACTGCCTCCTCTGGCCCAGCTTCCACAACGGAGCAGCGGCTGGCCTAGCGCTCGTGCCAGTGTCTGGCTCCAGTATAGATTGCAACTGGGTGATGTACAACCGGCCTAGGGTGAGTTAGATACATGTATATGTTACAGTTAAAACTAGTTGGTAGTTAGAACTAGTTTTTACTTAATGCCTTTCTTAATACTAGAATTGACTAATGTCTGAATATAATATCAGTTAAAACTAGTTTCTGTTATACAAAATTTTAACTGTAACATACACATATAAATAGAATTAAGAATATTTTTTAGTTTTTTTTTTGTTCTCTAAGCGCCTCTAGACACAAACTAAAAAAACGCATCACGGATATATTGTTCGGTCTTGACTATGATCAGACGGAATCTATCTTATATCTAATTTTCCGATTGAGATAGTCGTAAATGGTTAAAGTTGTCTATTTGTGTGTAGTTTAGTTTAAAATTATTATTATTTTTAAAAAATTTTTTTGTTTTGGTTGGGATGGTTGGAAAATCCTAAGGGTGGGGTCCATCACACGTTACATCCTATAGATTGTCTGTTTTACAATTATATACTCATACCTACATAATTTCCAACCATTTTATTTTTATTTCACAGTTGTTTGTTGTTGTCTAACATAAAAAGTCTAACATAAAGTGTTTAAAGCCAGTACCTACTAATATGAATATGTGTTATGCATAAATACATATTTTAGGACACTCATATACAGCGCCATCTAGGCCTACGCTAAGCAGAGCTTGTGTTATGGCATTTAGATAACAGATAAATTATATATACATACTTTTCTTTTGTAAATACATAAATAAAATAATAATAATCCTCATTTCAGGGTACCCAAGACATGTCCTCAGAACATGCAGGATTCCTGCTAGCGTTGGGTCTAAACGGTCATCTGAAAGACATGCCGTACATGAACATGTATGAATACCTGGTCAAATGCCATGAAATGATCAGCATCGGTCTCCTGTTGGGGCTAGCGGCTACTTACAGAGGTGAGTATAGAAAAATAACATATTTATAAGATATATTATTGAAAATTTTTAATGATAAATTGTTTCTCTGCAAAAGAAGTTTTATTTAGGTTAACACATTTTCACAAAATTTACAATTTATTAAAAATTACACTGTAATGCCATCTGCAAACAAAGAAACGACATTTAATGTTCACTATTCCCCAACTATATCTTTTTATTTCTTTCTTCATTTAATTTTTTACATTAGGAAACATTACAAAGTATTCTATGGAATTAAACGCGTTCCGCCATTATAAAGCTTATTCGCCCTCTACTAGTATTCATAGATAACTTAAGAATGATACTATACGATGCCTGAAGCGCGGCAAATTCAAAAACAATGAACAGTTATATCTGTCATTACATATTTCTATCATGCCTACATAATCCTAGTTTTCCAATTATAGCACAAAAGCGCATTATGCGGTATAATACGTAATGTTGAATGTTTCAACTACAGCATCGCTTCGTACAATCGAGCACTCATAGTTCACTTTCCAATTATCTTCAGCATAATTCAGCAATAGGCACCACTGAGTCGCACTATACTCTGTAATTGGAAAACTTAAGTATATTTATTTAATAAGCCACTTGAATAAAACTTAAAAAGAGCTATTTTCAGACTTTCTTGTCGGTTCTTCTCTGTAGAAACGACCTTCCGAACCGGTGGTAAATGTTTTGTAATACCATGACGATTCAAGTGTTACTTTATGTGGCCTAATTGAATAAAGATACTTTTGACTTGACGACTTAATATTTATATTAGTTTCTTTTGTAAACATATGAATATAAATGGTAAAAATAATGTTTTATTGTACACATTGTACGACCATAAAAAATATTTCTTAATTAATTAATTACTCAGGTACAATGGACGTGCAAGCCACCAAGATGCTCTCCATCCACGTGGAAGCTCTGCTCCCCTCCAGCAGCGTGGAGCTGGACCTGCAGCACGGGATACTCGTAGCTGCAGTACTTGGTGTCGGGTTGCTGTATCAGAGGACAGCGCACGAGCACTATGCGCAAGTGCTGTTGAGAGAAATTGGTGAGGCTGCATCGCGCTATTGAGATTTTTTTTCAGTCGTACATAAGGAGATATTTAAAGAGCAACTATCAGAAGCTCTACTCTGAATACAATCGAAGTCGATTTACATTATTATCGATACAGTTTTTGAGTAACTTCGAATTGATATTAAAACTTTTTTGTTTCTGTTTCGATTACATTCTGATAAACTGATGAGCGATCAGAATCTTTATAAGAGTATATTAAGTCTCATAGCTTGGTTATCAGTATCAAAAATTTTCGATATCGACGACGATTGCATTCGGAGTAGCTGCTCAGAGTCTCTTGCCGGTTCTTCTCTGTAGAAATTGCCTTTGGAAAAGGTGGTAAATGTTTTAAAAGTGTTAAGTTAGTCTTTTGATTTTTATGCCAGCTGCACTAAGACGTGCTGGCCTGGCCATGCCGTTACAAGCGCATTAAGCGGCATAATGCTGAACGTTGAATGTTTCAACTATATCTTTCATTATTCAGATAGCGAGCACTCTCAAAAGTACTAAGTAGGGCTTTCGCATGATGCGTGCAATGACATGTGCATTGACAGAAATTTAACAAATGTTTTTCTGTAATTCGACATTGATCTAAATGTCGCACTATGCTCAGTTACTGGAAAACGCTACGCTTCTTTTCGGAATGTAGAATGTAACTATTTTTATAGTGTTTCTCGTTTAACAAACTTTTGTTTTTTTAATTCTCGCTCCATTTTTATAACAGCAACAAAAGCTTTAAAATAGATATAGTAAAAGATTCACAGTAAATAAAAATTAAATCATTGTTTTCAGGCAAACCGCCCGGGCCAGAAATGGAGAATTGTGTAGAACGCGAAGGTTATGCGTTAGCAGCTGGTCTGGCGCTCGGCTGCGTTTGCCTTAAGGCGTGGGACCGTCCCCATTTGGGACATTTAGCCCCAGCACTAAGGACTTATATGCTAGGAGGAGATAGACGTGGTACTAATGGTGAGTACTGAGTAATCTATATACATATAATAAAAACGTAACGAGTCGCTGTCTGTACATGGAAGATATATGAGAAATAATATTATAGGAGACCTTTATTAACGCAATAGAACCCAAAACAATGATTTTTGCAATTTTTGTCTGTTTGTCTGTTTGTTTGTGCACGCTAATGTCAGAAACGGCTTATCCTATTTAGATGGGGTTTTCAATGATATATTGTGATAAGCTTCACTTAACATTAAGTGTTTAATTCATGTCAATTGGTTGATATATAAAAAAGTTATGGCAATTTAAAGAATCATGTTGAATTTGCTGAACTGTTGGCGCGGGTTAGGCATTTTCAAAAATGCTCCCCAGTCACTTTTCTTCGCGGGCAAAGTCGCGGGCACAGCTAGTTTTAAATAATAATAATTGTCAAGCCAAGTTCAAGAAACAGAACTAGCGAGCCGCACCGAGTGTAATACATATTACACGAACCATTTGAAGCCACTTTTGACTCTCATAAATCAAAAACTATTTCACATAAACATATAAAATTTGGCTCATATATTGAGATTTGCGTGATACATATTTTTTCTAAATTTCATAAGCTTATCTCGAACGGTTACTTCTATATTAATGTCCATAATTATACATGCTTACAAACTTGTCGCATTTTTAACTTTCAGATAGTTTTTTGTAAGCTCAAATATATTACATAGCCACACCCACCCGCAGAAAGATATAAATGTATTTTTCCAATGTAGGGGTTGAACCAACAACCCTTGTCTTAGAAGGCATCACTCCATCTAGCGGTTAAAAACTACATTAAGATTTAGTAAATGTCATTTTTATACATAACTAGCGACCCGCCCCGCCTTCGCTCGCTTATATTAGGCATGTATTATACATATCAAGATTTCTCTTGAATCACTCTATTTATTTGAGTTGCCCAATTTTATATATTTAATGATATTGTATGTATATGTAGTGACATTGCTCCATGTATATGAAATTCACCTGGGTGGACACCCCCACAGTGCCAGACATTCTACCGCCTGAACAGTGATGTGAAAATGTCAGTGTGGTCCGGTCTGAAGGGCACTGTAGCCAGCGAGATTACTGGGCTCATGAGGCTTAACATCTTATGACTCAAAGTGGGGAGCGTCGGTGTAGTGCACCCCTACCCGGAGCAAAGTTCCGGGTAGCACTACATTGGCTATAGGCTGGCGTTATTGTTACCATCAGGAGTGCGTCCAGCTCGTCTCCCCTTTTTATATTATACTAGCGTCGGCGTTGAGCGTTCGGGAGCCCCACATATCCCCGGGTGACCCCCCATCCCCGGGTCGAAGGCACTAATGCCTTTTCACTGCGAAAAAAAAAGCGCACGCAAAGGAAGCCCTCAAAGTTGTATAATTTTCCCCGTTTTTCTTCCGTTTTTATCTTCGCTCCTATTAGTGGCAGCGTGATGTTATGTAGCCTAAAGCCTTCCTCGATAAATGGTCAATTCAATAAAAAAAGAATTTTCCTCCTCAAAATCCTGTGATTAGCGCGTTCAAACAAACAAACAAACAAACTCTTCAGCTTTATATATTAGTACTAGCTGTTGCTCGCGACTTCGTCCCCGTCGGATCTATTTCAATTATTATGTTATAGTGAGTCAATCTTAGAAGATAGACATATACCTTCGCGGACTTTTTTTCAGATCATTTAAAGAGGAATAATTCTTTCATACATATTATTTTTGTATCTTGAACCGTTTTCGCAGCACACGCAAAGGAAGCCCTCAAAGATTAATAATTGTTGCCGTTTTTTCCATATTTTCCATTATATCTTCGCTCCTATTAGTTGCAGCGTGATGTTTTGTAGCCTAAAGCCTTCCTCGATAAATGATAAATTCAATAAAAAAAGAATTTTTCAATTCGAACCAGTAGATCCTGAGATTAGCGCGTTCAAACAAACAAACAAACTCTTCAGCTTTATATATTAGTATAGATAGATAAAAAAATGTTACATTTTCAGGTAGCCAAAAGGACAAATACAAGCAGGGCTCGTTCGCCATCCGCGAAGGGACTACAGTTAACTTGGATGTGACGTCACCGGGCGCAACCCTAGCGCTAGGGCTGATCTATATGCAGTCGAACAACGCAGCCCTAGCTGAGTGGCTGCAACCACCCACTACCGCGTACATGCTGGACTTTGTGAGACCGGACCTGCTTATGTTGAGGGTTATATCTAGGGGTGAGTGGGGGTGTCTTAAGTGACGTCACGAATATTTATATGTGCTATAATAAATAAACAGTGAGCACGCCCACACACACACACATATCACAACACACACATTTATTTTGCAGCAAGGTAAAAAATTTCAAATTGAATATACTTGTTTTAATAAATGTATAATGTGGATCTGAATCAACAACTGCTATTTCACAGAATTTGAAATGCTTGAAAATGTATAGAGACTTTTTTGTAGATAGGAATGAATCGAATGATCTACAATTTTTTAATAAACTATTGATTGCTGTTAAACTAACCGTTTAGATGAAAAACGCGAAATACGTGTTTCTTGCTAGTAGTGATCGGCACTTTTCACAATTAATATATAAATAATGTTTTGAACATTTACACAATTTTTTAGCTCTATGGCCTTAGTTCTATTTTAAGAACTAACATGACTGGGCTATCTACTGCATCGAGTTCTGAATCGCGCTTATGATATTTATTGGAGATATAGATAACTAATTAATTGTTACTCTTCAGGGCTAGTGCTATGGGACTCGATCGAGCCAACAGAAGAATGGGTGGAAAGCCAGGTGCCGTGCACTATATTGCCGTACTGCTTCGTCAAACCGACCGATGAGAATGTCGACTATGAAGCTATGAAGTGAGTTTTGTCGCTTAAAGTTTAAATTCTATAAATAGGAGTGTGTCTGTTTGTCTTTCTTTCACGGCGAAACGGCTGGACCGATTCAGTTGAAATTTGGTATGTAGATAGATAAGACAAACCTGGGGAGCGGCTAGTCTTTTTCTAATGTGGCTTTTTTATAGAAAAGCAGAAAAACGATCAGGAGGGGTACCCGTTAATAAGTAACCACCTCCGCCCGTAAGTATTGGCTCTCACGAATGTGTTGCCGGCCTGTATTTAAATTTTATTGTTTCGTGACTATTAAATAGTACGTATAATTACTGGACTACTAGAACTTTTATTTTTTTATTATCATTACGTGAAATTACTAGAATTAGTGCTTTGAAATATTTTCTATGGTTATATATCTTCAGAGTCATTGTCTAAATGCACTCTAAATTTTTATTTTTATATTTAGCCTATTGTAAATCTGAATGAATTGTGTCGGTGCCGTATATGTGTCATGATTGGATGAAACAGGCTCCTGAAAAACAGTATTTACTAACTTGGGAGCCTACACTGGGGTAAAATATTTTGTAAATCACCTTATTATGGAAATAAATTATTATTATTATTACTATTATTGTTCGTATCTTTTTTTCTCAGCCTTTTTTTTAGCTAGTATTAACCGTAATTATTATTATTCTAAAAATGTTCAAAATGATGTCCTACACTTTGTTTTTAATTGCAGCCAAGCGTATTGTAACATAGTAGCGGGCGCGTGCTTCGCCCTCGGGCTGCGCTACGCGGGCTCAGGACTAGAAGAAGCGCGGGACGCCGCCCTGCGCCACTGCCGCCGCCTGCTGGCCGCGTGGGGCGCCGCCCCCGACCTCGCTGGCGCAGCTACCTTCGAGGCCTGCTGCTGTCTCTGTCTGCTGGCTGCTGCTATGGTGAGTGCGAGTGAGATAAAGGATAAACTGGTGACGTTGGAACTGCGACTTTTAAAGCCCGGTGCTGGCTGTTGCTATGGTGATTGTGAGTGGGACAAATATTATTGTGTCGACTATAGCGCCTGCATTTAGCTGGTTAGTGATTTGAGAAAACTAGACTAGGAACTAGAGCTAGGAACGCATTGGTGTTTCTGTCTGTAGATATCCGACATATTACTAGACATGCGGTAGCGTGTCAATCCGAGTTCAAGAAACAGAATCTGCGAGTGTATCCACGAATAATTTGGACTTTTGCCTCCCTCAAAATCGAAAATTATTTCACATAAACGTATCAAATTTGGTAATACGTAATTAGTTCCTGTACCTAACATCCATAGTTAGGTACAGGAACTAATTACGAACTAATTATTAAGAATCTACAAGTAATTAAAACTCATGAGGCCCATAGTACACGGCGTATTTTAAACGCGCCGCGATTGTAAAACGCGCTTATACGCGCCGTAAATTGAAATAGGCCCCACAAACGTACATTTAAATAGGCCTTACAAACATAAATTTAAATAGGCCTCAAAAACGTAAAGTTAAATAGGCCTTACAAACATAAATTTAAATAGGCCTGACAAACGTAACGTTAATTAGGTCTCACAAACGTAAAGTTAATTAGGCCTCACAAACGTAAAGTTAAATAGGCCTCACAAACGTTAATTTAATTAGGCCTTACAAACGTTAATTTATAAGGCCTATTTAAATTTACGTTTAACAACCAAGGCATTTATCATAATATTGAACTTGGCTCTCATTTCACATGTATGTTTATGATTGGATCGGACCAAAAAAGGTGATCGCCTACCTTTACTGAACGGAAAGATAATTTAAGAAAAAAATAAATAGGGTTACTTGAGGCTGGTTTTCTGTGGAAGGGATGGAACCCCCTCGATGCAAGCCCGGTCCATTCATCCATATGGCATGATTCAACGTTTAGCTATAATATTATTGTAATATATTTAGGCAATAGCATATTTTAACTTTCACAGTATACCCAATTTTGTTTTTTTTTTTTCAAATATTCATTTGATATGAATATTTGAAAAAAGTTTTAACACATTTATAATAAAACAAAACAAAACACTTGTGTATAACATACATGTTGTTGTCAGATAATGGCCGGTCGCGGGGACCTAGAGATAGTGCGTCTGTGCCGGCGCCTGCGCGCGCGCACTCCCAGGCACAACCACAAGCACGCGCCGCTCACGCACGGCGCTCAGGTCAGTCTATCTTCCTCTCTCTTACTCATGTTATCTCTTTTCTTTATCACTCTAATTATTTATTTATTCTTCATTACATGTTCAATAAAATATAAAAATTATAAGTAATTATGCCCATGTAATTGGCGACCTAATAGTGATTCTTTTCTTGTGTTATCTCCCCTCTCACTCTCATATTGTCTCTCACGAGGGTCTCTAAAGAGAGGTCTTTATCTACATCTGTATCTATATTAATCTCTATTTCATACAACACAAACTACATTTAAAATATAACCCCTAATATTTCAGATGGCGGTACACTGCGCCCTAGGGCTGGCGTTCCTCGGGGGAGGCAGGGCAACGCTGTCCAGTCAGCCCGAAGCTGTGGCGGCGCTGCTTATAGCTTTCTTCCCCAAGTTCCCCACACACACTGAGGATAACAGGTATATAGTACGCGTTACGAATCTTTAGCGCTGAACGAAACCTGCGCAGAAGTCAAAAATAAGGTATCGAGGGGACGGCGCGTGATCGCCGGGTGCGCGAGCGTTGATTGGTTGTCCCAGTCGTGTTGTCTTTGAGCACCAATACGTCAATTACGAGCGCGATTCTACCGATGCGCAGCTATTCTCGTCCAGCGCTAAACATAAATGACGCGTACTATACCTTGATAGACACACTCCTATACGGTAGTTCCCCGTAGTTCCGTTGGATCAAACTGCACGTGGTGTGCGAATTTTATTATAATCGGTTGTGTTGTTTAGGAGTCCATTGAGGACAAACATTGTGACACGAGATTTATATATATTAAGATAATTCATAGACTGATAATCCCTTAATAATCAGTCAGGCGTGAGTGAAGCCAAAACTAAATATGTAGGTGTTAACAGCACGTTCTTATACTAGATGACACGCACACACACACTATTAATGTAGAAAAAAATATACATATAAATTATTAACCTATCTCTTGAATCACTCTATCTGTTCAAAAAACTCAAAGAAAATCTATTGAGTAGTTTCAAAGATCTAAGCATACATAGAAACAGAACGAAGAAAGAGAGTTTGTTTTATATCATGTAATAATATATTAACGTACTAAAAATACAAAAATCACCTATATGCCCGTCGCATATGCTATAATATGTAAAAATGGTAGGTATTTATAGTATATTTAATTAGCTAAATATTTTTTTCAGATATCACTTGCAAGCGTTCCGACATTTATATGTATTAGCCGTCGAACCACGCCTCCTACTGCCGCGAGATATTGACACGGGAAAACTGTGTTACGCCAATATACAGGTGAATATATTATAATTATATACTAGCTGCACCTCCCTGTTTCACCCGCTTTATGAATGTATAATACTCATAAACCTTCCTCTTGAATCACATTATCTGATAAAAAACCACATCAAAATTGGTTGCGTAATTTTATAGATATAAGCATACATAGGGACTATTGACGAAAGCGCTGGCGCTGTGTTTCATTTTCCTGAAGTATTTTTTATTATTTTTGTATTAAATCCTATTATTCTCAAAGGACTATGCAAACATATACGTAATTACACGGAAACAAACATTTAAAATTTATTTTATATAAATATTCCAGGTTATAGATTTAGAGGGTGCGATGAAGGAAATGAAAGCACCCTGTATAATCCCCGAGCTGAATACTCTGAGGGAAGTGAAGATCAACGACCCTCGGTATTGGCCCATTACCTTCCAACGGGACCACAATTGGGATCAACTTAAGTGAGTAATGTACTAATTAAGTAACTACCTTTGGTTGCCTTTTCTTAAGAATGAGGACAATCACTGAAAAGTATTTAAATTCCATTTGTTAAATAAAGTGGTTAGAAAAAATTTAAAAAAATCTAGTTCTTAGTCTCAGAGATACAGTATAATTATATTTATATTTTAACTAGCTGTTGCCCGCGACTCCGTCCGCGTGGACTTTCATACAAACTTTGGCCTCCCCTTCCGCCCTTATAACCCTTTCTCTTGTTAAAAAGTAGCCTTTGTTACTCTCCATCTTTTCAACTAACTGTATGCCAAAAATCAGGTCGATTGATTTCTTAGCTACGGTGTGAAGGAAGGACAAACAAACAAACACACTGTCACGTTTATAATATTAGGATTATTATAATTAATATTTTTTCAATTGATTTGTTAAAGTAGTAAGGAGAATTTAATATATAGTTTTTTCAACAAAAAAAAACAAAGCTACATGCTCAAAAGAGATGATGTTTAACAAATTGAAATATAGGTGATTGACGACCGCTTGGCGCAGTGGTAACATAACTGCTTTCTGCGCGAAGGGTCGTGGGTTCGATTCCCACACCGGAAAAATATATTTGTAATTTACATTTGTATTATTCTGGGGTCTGGGTGTTGCTATGTATTGTATGTATGTATTTACAAAAGAAAAGTATGTATATGTAATTTATTCCGTTATCTAGTTGCCATAACACAAGCTTCGGCTTAGCTTGGAACTAGATGGCGCTGTGTATAAATGTTTATTTATTATTTATTTAATTGTATTCCCAGCAGTCATTGTTAAATTTGAACATGAACTGCTTAGCTGTACACTGATAGATAAACGCACATATAATGATGATATAATATTAATCTTTTTTTTTATTCCAGAACATTCCTGGAATGCACCTGGTGTGTGGACATCAAGCAAAGGGCCGGCTGCCTCTCCTATCTCGACGACCCTCAGGGTTTCCTCACCATATTGGCCCAAACCCTCACCCTCGACAAAACCAACATCTGGTCAGCGAAACCAGACATGATCGACTTCTTCACCAACGATGAGAAAGTCAAGAACTTCGTCAAACACTACTTGGCCAATGATGGCCAACTTGATGGGCCAAATGGGGCCAATGCGACCAACGTTTGTGCGGATTGTTTGCTCCTAATCAAGAAGAGGGCTGGTTTTAGAAGCACGGGGTTGTTGAATAGGGGTTGTGTTTGTAGAAAGTATACTAAATCGGAGCAGGAGTTTTTGCAGAGTCTCAGTGTGGTTACATATGAGTGCGTGGTCAAGGATGTGTTGCAGGCTTTGCCGATATGGACCACGTTCTTGAAGGTGATAGCTCACCTACAGGGTGATTTTTTTAAGAAATGTAAAATTTTTATTACATTTTGTGGATTATTAGTGAACCCGTTGATTTAGAGCAAACTAAACAATTTATTATATGTACTACTGTGATGTTGTACGGGATAAGGATCTAATTTTGAAAATTATTAAAAATGCAATATTTGAAAGTGTCTCAGGCTGTATACCCCGAAAATATTAATTAAAAAGATTTAGCAGATTTAAACCATAGGGCAGAGCTAGTATATATTATTTAATTATTATATAGAAAATATACAGCTTAAATATCTTAAAAATTACTGAATTTCAAGTTTCGCAATCGACTTATTTATTTTAAACATCCTTTTAAGCTTACTTTCCATAAGGAAAAAGCAATATTAAAAATTTTCTTTTTTTTTTCCTTCCGCAGATAATAAAAGTGATGAAGACAGAGCCGACGTCCTTCCACATGTGGCAAATTAAACTGCTCCTGTCTCAAGTGGAGAGTCACAACAAGAGATCGTTCAACGAAATGCCGGTAGATGGCGCCGATAACAGCGAACCGATCATCTCTAACGAGTTTACTCTAGCCATCAAACAGAAAATCGCCCTAATATACGACAAATGGGAGGTCAAAATACTACCCTTTTTGAGAAAATACCTCGGCATGCCAAGCAGTAGATCAATAAACACCTGCCCCAATGATATCAAGAGAGTTCTGGCGTCGTATCTAGTGTATCACGGTTTGAGTAGGGGGGGTTTGAGCGCGAATGATAGGTGGGTGGGGGGTTTGGGGTTGTCCGAGGGGGGGATTAGGGTGTGCGAAGGGGGGGTTCTGTCGTTACTGCGGTGATTGGAGGCGGCGACCGCTGGCTACGTGACGCGGTCGAAGTGCGCGGGCGCATGTGTGCATGACTGGTGTTAAAAGGGGGGGGTTACTTAAAAAAAGGGGGTTTAATATTAAAGTGATTAAATATAAGTGATTTTTTTTACCGTACAAAAATGACCCGAGAGTTGGTGTGATAGTAATGATTGAACGTCGAAAATGATGGATAAAAATTGTTATTTGCATGATTCTAGATGAGTTTAATGTCGAATAAGTATAGAAAATACTCATATTTATTTATATGTAGATAAAATCTATTTATCTATGAACTTACTCTAGAGTTTTTGGTTATATACGTTTTCTGCTCCTTGGAAATAAATGTTAATGTTTTTCATAAACTAAAGTATTGATGTTCATATTTAAATAAGAATTAGTAATTAGCACAAAATAATAAGATTAAAAGTTTAAGATAACTTCTAGGCAATTGTTGCAAAATTTATAATATTAAGTATGATATGTTTTGTATAAATATTTTGTAAATATATTTACAATAAATGTATGAAAAAATTAAGTTTTGTTTTTTTACGTAAACCCTTAATCTATATATAAAGCATATACATTAGGGCTTGTGTGTATATGGGCTTACTACAATCGTTTTATATTTTGAAATTAAAGAATAAATTTGACAACAATATAAGATTTATAATTAAATCATTAGTCCATATTTGATTATAATTTATATGACAAGCGGACCCGTGCCCACTTCGTTGGGTATAATGTTAACAGTACTTTTTTTTAATAGCCTTAAGCCTATGACATTCAGCAATAATGTCGCTTTCTATTGGTGAAAGATTTAAAATCGGTTCAGTCGATCCCGAGATTACACCTTACAATTTAACAAACTCACAAAGTTTAATTCTTTATATATTAGTTTAGATATAGATATATTTTTTCTAAAAGGAAAAATATTTTTACAGCGGATAATTGTCAGAACCATTTAAAAAAGAGAGTAATTCGGGCGAATTCTCAACTTTTTTATAGTTTAATAATCATAACTATGTTTTATGAATGTAACTAGTCACAAAACTGCGTATACGTGCACTTCAAGATATTATTTTATTACACTTTGCAAAATTCTTCTATGAACATTACATTTAAATTCAAAATATTCAGAGAATTCTGAGTCTTAGAATATACTTTAGAAAACTGCTATTTTATTAGATAACGGATCGGAAATTATTACGCACATACTTATATTTCTATTTATTATTTAAGGAACACAAAAATATTGATAACAAAATGATTTGAATAATACCTAAAGTCAAACACAAATCATTACAGATTTTTTATTTATCAAAGCTGATAGTAATAATCACTTAATGATTAAAACATATCAGCGATGTTGTATCCATTCGTCAAATCAACTTACAGAAATGAACTACAAACTTTTTGTAGTTTTTGCAGCGGGAATTATTGGGAGCTTGGGTGAGTAAAATTCGTTTAGCCAACACCGTTGCGTTAAACGTCAATGTTTTACCCATAAAAAATAGTGACATCAACACATAGATTAATAAGATTATTATTATTAAGGTGTATTATAATTGAGATGAAATATTGGTATCTAATTGCCTTTCGTGAATTATTTCAATTTTCTAATATGACTTTCAACTCTTCCAGTACAAAATAATCAGTCTATATATGTATACTTCTGTAGGTTCGATTATTAAGATTAAGTATAATAATTACAATGTATTATAATAAAGGTAAAAGTAAACAAATAATAAAAAAAAAACTTAAGCTTTCGAAAAATATTTTCCACTTAAATTTTGTAATTTACCTTTTAGCTCTTCCAGTAGAAAATGACTTTTCTAAATACTTCGACCAAGGTAGGATTGTGGGCGGAGTTAATGCCGCGGAAGGCAGTGTGCCCTACATGGTGGCTCTTGTCCATGGTCTACTGATCGGAACCTTCCAATGTGGAGGGTCTCTGATCACCACTAGACATGTTCTTTCTGCTGCCCATTGCTTCGATCGGCTGTATGAAACTGGCGAGCTTACTCCGTAAGTTTTGTAAAATTTATCACAATTATAGGTTGTTGAAGAAGGATTTATGTAAATTGATTATTTTAATCCACTTAAAAACGACTCTTTATTATTATTGGTCAAACTTATTGGTTAACATTAAAGAAATTAAAAGGGTTTAAAAAAATACATTACATAATATCATCCACAAGTTAAATATTAGTAGTAATTAGAATATAAAAAGAAAAAGATTCTAATTACAGCAGAGGTACAGACTTGCGAAATGTAAGTACATATAAAAGTTATAAATAAAATAGTCAACAATGTTGCTTAATATCGTATATAGGTACTTCATAGTCTGAATTTTAAATTTAAATTTTAGTCTTTAACTACTTATGAATTATTCCTATATCCAAACACACATTTCCGATTCTAGAACTCTTCGCGTAATAGTCGGTACCAACCGCTGGAACATCGGAGGTACAGCCTACAGCATCCAACGGAACATAACCCATCCCAAACACATCTACATTCGTGACCCGCTCGAAGTCACGTACGACATTGGTCTTCTCATCACCAATCAGGAAGTGGTTCTAAATGAAAGAGTGCAGCTAGTACCGTTGAGTTTTGAGCACGTTCCAGCTGGTGTTACTGGGAGAGTCGCTGGATGGGGAAGGATATATGTAAGTTTATTATTTTGCTAACCGTACATCGCAATTTGATACGTAAAATCGGAACACATTTTCCTCATTTCTTCGATATGCCGTTGTTATTATACTCTCTTTTTGAACTGAACCTAAACTTTTTACGTATACTTAGTGTAATAATTTAAATTGAATGATAAATGTAATTTCGTGTTATGTACCTAGAAGAAATCACTTCCACGCGAAAAGGCCGCCCATTTTACTTAAATTTAATATGATTTTTTTGTGTTAATTATAGGTTAATAAATATTACACTTACAAATAGTACACCATTATATTGTTAGTGTATATTTCTTTTAATCGATTCAGTACCTTCAGATTTAGATAGACTGCTTCATTTGTAAATACTTTAAAAAAATAACATTTCTGACTATACAAAGACATTTGTACTATTGCAAGAGTTTTAAACTTTCGCATGTGTAATGCCAGAACAATTTACTAAATATTTTTTTTTTTAATATAATTATTATTATAGCACCAAGGCCCTCTATCAGCAACACTTCAAGAACTGTTCGTCACGACTTTAGAAGACGAGGTATGCGATCGGGAACTGCGCCTGGCTTCACAACAAATGGCGCTGCCGGACTATAAGCCAGAACAAGAATTTTGTACCCTACATTCTGTAGGCCATGCGGTGTGCAACGTAAGTCTAAATGAAAGTCTTATATCTTTATTCGACTAGGCTTCGTAAAGTAATACTCCAAAATCGCCTGAGGACTTCCAAACAAAAATGTATGATTAGTTTAAATATCATCATTAACATAGATGGTGTTATTATTTTATGATTGTTAATAAAACCCTCGTGAATCTTACATGGCTTACATTGCTTAAACCGTTCTGTAAGGCTCTAATAGAGTAGCTCCGAAAACCGACATCGAGTAATGTCATCTCCTATGAAATACAGTTTAATTAATGCTGACAATCTTGCTAATTTTAATAAGAAGAATCACGTGGTATCGGGGAGATTGGGGCAAAATTTCCACTCATTAATTAAAAAAAAAACTTGGCCCATGACAACTATAGTTAAAAACTATTTTTTTTTTATTTTACTAGCTGGGGTAATAAAGTATATAAAGTATGAGAACTATTACTAGTTGTATACACAAATTTATTCAGTTCCATTAAAATTCATCAGCAGTTTTTGCGTAAAGGTCAACTTTTCATGCGTCCTCACGAGCTTAGCATTTATAATACGAGTCAATGGGAGAATGAA
>JADANM010005719.1:895127-942017 GCA_026213755.1 Eurema hecabe
GCAATAGAACCCAAAACAATGATTTTTGGAATTTTTGTCTGTTTGTTTGTGCACGCTAATCTCAGCAACGGCTTATCCTATCTAGATGGGGTGGATATCAATGATATATTGTGATAAGCTTAACTTAACATTTAGTCTTTAATTCATGTCAATCAGTTGATAAATAAAAAAGTTATGGCAATTTAAAGAATCACGTTGAACTTGCTGAACGTCTGTTGGCGCGGGTTTGGCATTTTCAAAAATGCTGCCCAAAGTCATTTTTCTGCGCGGGCGAAGTCGCTGGCACAGCTAGTTATCTATAAATCCAGGGTTTAATCTTCTCATCGAGGACACTGCGTCCTCAAGAGTCTGTCTTTGTCAAAGTGCATATAGAACGATAAATAAATAATAATAATAAATAAGTATTTTCAGGATAATTATACACAGCGCCATCTAGTTCCACGCTAAGCAGAAAGCTTGTGTTATGGCAACTAGATAACGGAATAAATTACATTTACATACTTTTCTTTTGTAAATACATACAAACAATACATAGCAACACCCAGACCCCAGAAAAATACAAATATATTTTTCCGGTGTAGGGATCGAACCCACGGACCTTCGCGCAGAAAGCAGTTGTGTACCACAGCGCCAAGATCGGTATATTACTATACCGATATGTACTGTTAACCTTTTGTAGTTTCTGAAGTATTTAATTTAAAAAATAGCCGACACTATATGCATGTATTATACACATAAACCTTCCTCTTGTCTGTCGATTTTGTTTTATACTATACAATGTAATATATAAAAATACATGTATCTTATAAATAATAATCTGGGCTGGCGTTTCTCTTACCATCAGGAGGGCGTCCAGCTCGTCTCATCACATCACACAAATTACAAAGCTTACTTCTTCATACAATCACAATTAAATACTTCTTTCTTAATATAAGTATTGAATAATATTTTTTCATTTCTCAGGATGGTGACGTCATAGAACTCTGCCAAGTCAGCGATGTACGGTCAGGAGGAGTTCCTAAGGTAATGTCAATTGCTTAATTATAACGTTCTTTTACGTTAATTTATTGAAACATTAAATTTTATTTTGTTCGTTTAAAACAGCGGTTCTTAACCGGTGGTCCGCGGACCACTGGTGGTCCCTGGAAGCATTCCATGTGGTCCGCAAATCAATAAAAAAAGTAGGAAATAAAAACTGTTGAGGCAATTTCTTTAACAAAACTTTATGCTACCTAACCTTATTTTCATCGATATTGGTATTTATGTGAACAAACAAACGCCGAAATCTATTGGATGCAACTGACGACATGCGTTTGGCTTTGAGTAGCACTGAATCAAGATAGCTAAGCACAAACCAATTTATATATATGTATAATGTGCATTTAGTATAAATAAAAAATATAAAAAAAAATATATTGAATCATTTTTTGCATTTTTTATACATACATAGCTTAATATAACCTCTAAACTCATAAACCAACTAGGTGGTCCGTGACAAGACAGAAATTTTAACAAATGGTCCCTCATGTCTAAAAGGTTAAGAACCACTGGTTTAAAATATCTCGTATTCTGTGACGTGCAAGTTTTCTGAACACGTGGAAGTAAAATTTTTAGCTATTTTTATCCATTACCATCACGTGAAACGTTAAGTGAAAAATCTTTCTCGCGATTTATTTCCAATACAATACCAATTGTCCGTGTTTATGCAAAATGGAACCACTCACAAATTTTCGTTTTTGGGTTTATTCAAGAATTCTTATCTAAAAATGGTCTATTTCATGGTCATTCATTCATCAAAAAAGTTATGTGATTCTTTTTGCTACTTTGCTAGAAAATAGTGCATGTTTAGATAAGGATTTATATTTAACTAGCTGTTGCTCGCGACTTCGTCCCCGTCGGATCTATTTCTATTATTATGTTATAGTGACTCAATCTTAGAAGATAGACATATACTGTCGCGAACTTTTTTTTAGATCATTTAAAGAGGAATCACGCGCACGGAAGGCGCGCACGAAAAGGAAGCCCTCAAAGATGAATAATTTACTTTATAGATTTAATTTAAAAAAAGAAAATCTGTTGTCCAATACTAATAACGTACGGTTTTTCCAGGACACGAAGCTTCATGACAAACTAACAACAAAACACGGCGACCAGCTCGAAGACAAATCCTTAACAATATGCAGTGGTACAGATTATATAAACATAAACTATCAACACGTCGTCTGTCCAGATGCTAATACAGCTAAGGTAAGACGTAGTTTTAGTTTCAGAGGGAGAAGAAGAGATATTGTTGTCTCTTTTGAGAAGAGATAGCAATACTCTTGACGTCTTTTTTCTACTATTGGGGATGTTTTGAATTTTTAATAATATTGAAGTTTAGTGTTATAAAAATTTTGGCAGTGTTTGTTTTATAATAGTTTTTTATTATAATAAATTTTCAAACGAAAAAGCATAACGAAGTTCCAATCTTTTAAGCGCTGAAAGAGAATACAGCCAAATGAAGCCGAAATAGTCAGGTAGTCTCTTTCTAACGCTCAATAAAGACTTCATTATACAATTCTCGCATATGAATAAGTTTGCAATACGAAATAAATTGTCGAATCTAATAATTAATTTGTCAATAAAAATAGAAAGATAAATAATAAACAAATCTAAGCTTCCAATAAAATACTTATTTAAACAACTTACTTTAATTATCGTTCTAAAATTTTCGGTAAATCGTCTTGTAATGAGCCCTTAGCTCCTAAATCCTGGATAAATTGGTACGTATTCTTGATTAAATAGAAAGCGTCCCCAAGGTAAGTAAGTATTTAGGGACTTGAAAACGTTTTGACTTGATTAAATCTTTTGTTACTTTACTTACTGAATTACGACTAAGATTTAACATCTATATTATATAGCAGATAATTGTTGCGAGTTAGAGATCTGCCGATAGTTTCATTTGAACTTGGCTCGTCCAAGGTAAGGTCCTTCCATAGCAAAACCGGAGTCAAGTCATTAATGGCAGTCTTATCAGAGATGTCATTGCGTTTCGTTCGGTAATTGCAAGCAACGGTAGCCCAAATTTTCCTCTATCCTATCCTTAATTCCCTTTTGTCACGAATCCTTTCCTTTTAACCTATTTTCAAGGTCAAAGCAGTCATAAGGCACTTAGCTTTGCAACTGTTTATTAAAATAGACAAATATTTTAAAAGAGTATTTAGGAAGTGAAGGTATGTTTTCAATTAACATGGAACGTTCTCGAAAGGTCTGGTTGGAGGGTCTCAGAAAAATCACTCACAATGTGAAAGCGAACAACGTGTGTCCTATGACATGTCTCAAGAAGCAGTAAGTTAAGATCGTAAAATTTTCTTCGCTTCGCCTTCTAATTCGTCTTATGGGCTGGTTCCATTTGTATGTATTCAGGACTAAATTGGCTATAGAGTTATTGCCCTTTTTGTAGTGAAATAACTTTCCTGAATTATAGGAAAGGACTTTAGTTTCAATCTATATGGTAAAGCGCGTAAGACGAACTCGCAATGGAGCTTTTACGATCTTGCAATTTTAGTCTTTCTATGGCACGAAGATGATCAATGGTTTTCTCAGGATCATATACATAATTTAAACTTTACATCGTTACATCTTGATGGAACCGCATTCATTTTTAAAAAATTAAACACTCAAATTATATTTGATTTAATGGTTATAGATGTTTTACAAATGTAGGGCCGGTTTCGTTACATCATTATCAGGTAATGTGGAGAAGGAGTCCACCAAATATTCTAGAAAGATCTCTCTTGCCAGACCGCCTGTTATAAAATATTAACCATGCCAGTGTTGGGAAATAATCAAGTTATTTCCGTAGAGGGAAAAATACGTGACTTTCCTCTGAACCATTATCCTCGGCTAATCCAATAGATGTTCTTGGTTAGTTGTCGAGAATTCATACATGAATATGTCATAAAATACTTTGGACATTTTTGATGGGACGTATACACTTCTAGATACTTTATTTCTAACAAACAATTGACCTTATGCCTTAAAAGTTAACTTTTCCATATAACCATTTAAAGAAAAGTAAAGTAACTGTTGTTAGGAGCGGGATGACAGTACTTTCCGACATTCAATTAAATTATTATTTAATAAAATAACCGAGATACAGAACTAAGTACATTAACGCGGCTATGACAATTAAGTTCTCACGTTATTACCTCGGCAGTTAAACTGATTGCAACACCATCCGCACCACTTTGATAGCTGGCAGTCAACCACAGTGCGCTTTGAAATAAACTTCTTACCGCGAACCACCAGTATTATTAATTAATTATCAACCGCGGTATTTCTGATACAATACGATTTGGTGTGCTGCTTTTCAAAGGCCAGCTTAGGCCAGCCACTCCAGAGCTGCCAAAGTTCCACGAATGTTAATGGGCGGCGCTGACCATTTTCTATTACGTGGCTCGTCTGCTCGTTAATCCTCTATATTATAAATAGTTTTAAGCATTATCTCGTGCCATAGAAAGATTTTGATGTCGCATGGCTTTGCATGAATTGATCTGAACTTCAACTGCATATGTTTTATTTATAATATTGTTTTATTTTCCTAACAGCTTTTTACATTGACCTTTGTATATCTCTGACAGCCTAACTTACACCATCGAAACCGTTTAACATAATTTACAGTTCCAATTCCATTTTCAATTTGAAAGTTAAATATCTAACGGTAGTGTTTGAATACAGAATATGATTATCTGTGGTTTTAGCTGCTATTGTTTTTGATAGTATGTTTATGGGGAATATGGTAGTCAAAGACGATGGGGATAAGACCATAGGGTTTATTGGTCTTCTATTAACCAGAACTCTACTTTGTCACGTCTTTCCGAATTTGTTTAGGAATTAGGAGTTACGAAATTGAAATATCTAATAATTGACTTTAAGAAAAACGTGGTCAAACCAAGACTTTTCTTACGTTTTTTCCTCATGTCCTTTATATTCGGGTACGTGTATCAACTTAACATATTTTTCCGTTCCGAGAACAAGCCTTGTAGCATTTGCTAATTAGGTAACATGTTGTTTTTATTAGGACTCCGAATTATACGTTTTCCTTTTGTTTACCCTCAAAGTTTCGTCATCCACGACCGTCCGTTCTTCGTCTACTGTCCCAAACGGATTTGGACGAGGGTTTGCGTAGATGTATTTTTCGATGTACCGCCTCTACACGTAAAATGGGAATAATTTTTTCCCAAAGCGTGTTAAATTACTAAAACTATTTTAAAAATAAACTATGTGTTGCTAGTTTAAAAGATCTGATTAAAAAACATGATGACATGTCCATGTATTAAACTTAAAAAAAAACAACAACAAAGCGGTTAATATTTATTGGTTCGGGATTTAATTTTTTGGACGTAGTCTTACATGTATAAGCTTACAAAGACTTAGTATCCATATCTAAATAGGATTATAAAAATTGCAAAGCCCAATTCACTTTGGCTAAAAGACTTTGAAAGTATGGATAATCAATCATTCAATCAATACAAGATAGGATCCTCGGGCATCCTGTAATGGCCTTTCGAAGCTAGGCTATTTATTATTTAGCGATATAAGTTTTCAGCTATATACTTAAAGTATTTGTGTTAAGTGAAATCTTTGATCAGATTTTTGTTTATTACTTATATGAAAATCCTAAGGTTTGAAACGTAAACTATTTGGCGATTTTGATGTTTTATGTAGAAAAGTATTATTACGCATTTAGTGCTACAAAACGTCTTAAAACTGAAATAGTTAATTGATTGTTTTTTTTAAGAATATGTGTGAATACCTAATTATTTTGTTTTAATTTATATTAGTGTTCAAATGATAAGTAACATTAAATATTTATATACTCGTATTGATCAAGACCAAAGTAAAGAAGTCAACAATCAAACAATATCTAGCTATGAATAGCGTGACTACTGTAATATTTTCAGTGGCTCCTAAAATCCCGACTATTTGAGAGACAATAAAAGATAACTTCATATAAATTTTATTATTTCTATCAAACAAAAGTTATGACAAATATTTCATTTCATTCTATCTGTTATTTTTCTAGTTGGAAACTTATTTGTCTCTCCGTTAAAGTTTTCCTGTCATCATTTTCAAATATTCTCTTCGCCTAAACTGAATTTGGCGCGAGACTTCATCTACATAGACTAAATAGACCACAGACTAAATAAACAAGGCTATTAAAATCTGGTAGCTTCAGGCAATATAGTCTGAACTAGTAATTAACAAATACTCGTACGTCTGAGAGAAATATTTTAAATTAAATGTTACGATTCCTACGAGACTTAATCTATTGATCTTATAAATCTAAAGAATAACGTTAAAAAATGACATTGATATTAAGATTTCTACGATTAGGGGCCATCCATAAAGTACGTCACACGAATTTAAGTACTTTGGAACCCCTCCCCCGTCCTTGTCACAGGTTGTCACATTTTTATCTCCTCCTGATGTGACGTCACACAATTTATGTATGTATTTAAAAATAAATTACATTATTTATAATTTTTAAAAATATATTAAATTTTAAAAAATTTTAATTCACATCCAAACTTTGCGTTTTAGAATTTTAAATTTTAACCTGTGACGTCACAAAAGTATTGACCCCCCCATGCCCCTTGTCACACGATGTCACACTTCGGTGATACCCTCCCACCCCGTTAACGTGTGACGTACTTTATGGATGGCCCCTTATGATGACTAAATATGTGATATCGATTTCGATAATCCTTTTTGTAGATTACTACTTGAATTACGATGATGTGATGTTCTTAAGAAGTAAAAGGGTAGTTGAAGGGTATAAGGTTACGGGTAGGATAGGTACAGCGTGATCAAAATTTTTCTTTGAATCACTAAGCTGTTCCTTAAACTGGTTAATGTACCCTCGAAAGTCGGTGGGTTTTAGTCCGTACTAATAGTCTACGCTACTTAGCACCATTTCCGAACGCTCCCCCTACCCCGATGGGAACGCAATATTCATAAGAGGACTTTCCTCTGAACAAATAAAACGTGTAAGTTAGGCTATACAAAGGTATGCTTTCTAAGGTATGGAAGGAGGGACTTCGCCACATCACCCACAACAACAAGATTAACAATGTCTGTCCAAGGACCAATCTTATGAAGCAGTATGTTTCTTACTTTTTCAATGTTAGTGCTAAAGATCGCTATTTCCTTACACAAATACTAAAGTAAAGATAGTCCAGAATTTTACATGACCTTTTGGAGAATAAAAGGCAGGTAACATCAGAGCAAAATTTGTACTAAAATTGTAATATTAATAAAATATATTTAGCTGTTAATTTTTGTCAGTCTGCGTTCAATATCACTTCATTAGATAAAGCCTAAATACCTGCTTTGACGAATGTCAATTGAGCGAAATATTTGCAAACAATTTTCCTTATTTGTAAGCAATAAATATTTGATTTTGCTCCACGTTCATCCAATTTACTTTGAAACGTTTATGAAATTTACGAAACTGCCGTATTACTGTTTCGTAATTGTACAAAGTTGAGAAAAAATGTCCTTTAAAGTTTATAAAGCATTTAGTTCTTACTCAAGCAATACGAGTACTTAATTGGGTTTAAAGATGAAAATGAACGTATAATATTATTTAAAAATACAGCAAGGCAATAGTGTCATAGAACTCTAATTAATCACGTACTTATTTGTAGCAGCACCTATATAGTATATATCCATGAATTTTATTTAAAATACCCAGAAATAAATATGGCACTGTATAGTTAATCTTTACAAAGTCACCATCAACTAATTTCAGCTTCATCAAACCTTTAGTTTTCACAAAACAGTATATGTACGTGTTCGGTAATCACAGGTGCGAAAGAGATAACTCTCTATAAAGTCATTAGCAGTTGGTCTCTTTCCATTGGTGGATGTGCAACTCTCACCGGGTATTGTACGAAATTGCACCAAGCTTTTTATTCACGCTTGTTTTTTCTGCACCGTTCTGTTCTTATTTCTCATGCTTCAATGTTAATGTATCAAAATATACCCTCATAACTATCTCACCAATCATCGTTTACAATCAAAAGTCCTGTTTGCTTAATGGAATTATCATTTCATCCATTGACATCTCATTTCGAACTTATTATTACTACCACAGAATTTACAATACATTATTTTATAGTTGGATGCGACTCAGCTTCTTAACAGACCCGAAAGGAAAGGTACCAGTTAAAGTTGTCGCAAGAACATTTGCATCTGGAAAAACTGAGAAGTTGGTCTATCAATGCCTGTCAGACCTTGGGTTACCATCTGGTAAAAATGAGTCTATGGAAAAGGAAGCCTTCACCTTTGATAAATTCTATGCTCTATACCATAAAATCTGTCCGAGGAATGATATTGAAGAACTCTTTAGGACTGTGTAAGTATATATTAACGATTGTATAATGTAATAAACTAGCGACCCGTTCTGGCTTCGCATGCATATATGCTACATATTATATGTAAGCCTTGCTCTAGAATTATTATTATCTATTAAATAAAGTCGCGTCAAAATACGCTGCGCAGTTCCAAAGCTCTAAGCATAGATAGGGACACACGGGAAAAGCGATTTTGTTTTCATACTATTTTTTGAGGTGCTATTAAAGGCCTTAACGAATACACTGTTCTTGTAAATACCTTGCTACTGAAACTAATCATCCGCTTAGCCAACATGACAAAAATAGAATTGATTAACATACTGATCGTACAGTATTTCTTGTTCGTATGAAAAAACAAAACAAAGTTGAAATCTCGACATATCTTAAGAATATTGGTAGAAAGAAATATACGTATTGAAAATTAATTTTACAGGACACAAGGCAAATCAGATAGGATAAATCTAGAACAATTCGTCAATTTCCTCAATGAGAAACAACGTGATCCACGGCTCAATGAAATCCTTTACCCACTGTACGATGACAAGCGAGCAGTTGAAATTATTGATACTTACGAACAGAATGAGGAAGCTAAAGCTGCTAGTGAGTATACCTGTAACTTTTCAAATTTAGAATCAACATTTTTCTAGTTAGTTAAGGTTTGATGATACTTGGTAGTCAAACTATCTTTGTGTCATATATTGTAGTAGATTTTATTGAAAAAAAGTGTCTCTTATATTGTGGAGTAGCTATTTTGTAAGGACTTCAACAGAGCAATATATAAACAACATCAAAATGAAAACTACATCCTCGATACGTTTTGCTAAATCTCATTATCTGAATAAAAATTTAATCAGTTAAATGGTTGAGTTATGAAATTGCCTCCAAATGTTTCTATTAAACAGTGATGGGACTCGTCTTCACCAATTATCTCTTTCAGAATGTCTAACAAAAGACGGACTAATTCGCTACTTAATGTCCGACGAGAACGCGCCAGTGTTTCTCGACAGACTTGACTTCTACATGGAAATGGATCAGCCTCTCTCCCATTACTACATCAACTCCTCCCACAATACCTATCTCTCTGGCCGACAGTTTGGTGGCAAAAGTTCTGTGGAAATGTACAGACAAGTGCTTTTGGCTGGTTGTCGGTAAGTATGTGCAGAGATTTTTAAATTAGTGTTTGTTTTGGACGTTTGTTAGATGATTTAAATTTAAAAATTCTGTCGTTTTTATATTCCCTTTTTTATGCAATTTTTTTTCCATGTTGCTTCGCTCCAATTAGTGTTATTTTACATGGCATTACATTTTAAGTCTTACATAAGAAAGAAATAATTTTCACAATTCGAACCAGTAGTCTTTGATATAAGCGCGTTTAAGCAAACAAACTGTCTCCAATTACCATAACAGCTGTTAGTAGTAATCAAGTTTCCGAAATGTTTCTCCATAACTCAGAGATCGATTTTATCTATCTACAATGTAATAAATAATTAACACGATAATTGAAACTGTGTAACAATTTACGCATCACGTGCGTAATCTGTTAAACATGAAACATTTAACCTCAAAACATTCAACAATCTTCAATCTCCGCAGCTGTGTTGAACTCGACTGCTGGGATGGCAAGGGAGAGGACGAAGAACCAATAATCACTCACGGAATGGCCATGTGCACTGACATTCTATTCAAAGATGTCATATACGCGCTAAGAGATACCGCTTTCGTAACGTCTGACTACCCCGTTATACTTTCATTTGAAAACCACTGCTGTAAAGCCCAGCAATACAAGCTGGCGAAGTACTGCGATGAAATTTTGGGTGATCTGTTGCTGAAGGAAGCTTTGCCCGACTATCCGGTAAGTTTTCTAGAAGAATTATAGGTAATTTTTGGTCTACGGCTATGAGTCAGGTAAGTATATTCTAAGCTGGTAATCATTTACCAATAGATGACTCTTCTGCCCATAAAAAGACGAACCTTTAAGGAAGGATTCGTCAATATGCTGTTTGGTATCGCAAAGTAATTTGAGGTTAGTTTCCATGACATCATCAAATACATCTCTCAAACAAAACAGAACCACACTATGAAATAAATACTGAACTCTCTATTTTTAGGACAGGAGGGCTAATAAGCAGAAGGGTCGTCTGTTGGTGAGTAATTCCCTCAAGCACCCTCACTTATTATGGGTCATCGCTTAAGGGAGGTTTTAATAGACTCTGTATGTGATAAAATAGGCGTCCACGCACTCAGCTATTTACAGCACACCAGCACCGACCACAACACACGCAAACGTACAAATTTTTAATTTACTCACTTTTAACATGGACAAGCTTTTGTTATGTTTGATATTTAATCTGAAATGTATTGTATAGGTCTAAAGACCAAATGTGTTTCAACCCTAGTGAGTTAAACTTATAAGTACCTACTGCAATAAAATCATAAACAGTACATTCCTGCTGTAGACTTTTGTTTATTTTACTTATTAAATTTTGCACAAATTATATTTATTATACACTCGAGAGGGCTTCATATGACATTAGGGCCAACAAAAGACAAGGAATATCTAAAATAATATGTTGCGACTAAACTTGGCTTGTTAGAGTTATACAAAACACGTCAACGTTACCAATAATAAAACTTAATTTTTACTTATTTATCATAGTCTTTATAAAACAAATAATACTAACATTTCATTCCAGTTAGAACCAGGCCAACCTTTACCACCACCATCTTGCCTCAAACGTAAAATCATGATAAAGAACAAACGTCTGAAGGCCGAAGTGGAGAAGCAAGAATTGGAGCTGTTCCGTCAGGGGCAGTTCGTTATCGAAGACGAGGTGAAGGAAGACGCGTCTGCTGTCGCTTTGCCTGGTGATAAGAAGGTAAGAACAAGAAATGAAAGAGTCTTTCACTGCACAATTGATAAAACCAGCACAAGCTAAGCCAATCACCTTTTGTCTTCGAACAACCATCCCAAACTTACCACTAACTTTATATTATTCTTTTAGATTGTAAATTTCCTCGTAGTATTTTATAAATTTCGAAGACATTAAAAGATATTTTATTTATTTATTTTGATATTTAGGTCCTTCAAGCTAGACCTTTTTATGTTTTAATTCCTCTACTTGTGAACCAAAAGGATCCTCTATCAGTCGAACTGACTCGCTGGTTTCATGGTTGGCTCGGTTTTCCATCTAACTAAGGAATCATCCGGATCTATAGCTTTCTCTCGCCAGAAATATATAAATATATGCGAGAAGAATGGAATAAGAAATGGGAGGCTTTTACCCTTACTAATTTAATTATTTCTTAATAAACATTACAATCTCCACATTTGCAATGTTTTAATTGAAGTTTGCGACAATTTTATCATATTAAATTGTCAGCCGGAAGAGATAGTAGTGGAGGCCACCCCGGGCGCGGAGGGCGACGCGCCGCCGCCCGTGCAGTACACGGGCTCCACCACCAACGTGCACCCCTGGCTCTCCTCCATGGTCAACTACGCGCAGCCCATCAAGTTCATCAGCTTCGAGGAGGCGGAGAGTGAGTTGCTTTCTCCCCCAGAGACATCTGATCATCATTCCATCATCAGTTATCTTCGATTGAATGGATTTTGCTGAAATCTATTTAAGATCGGACTCTGAGTATCTACTCCGAATGCAATCGTCGTCGATATCGAAAATTTTTGATAATGCTCACCGAGCTATGAGACTTAATATACTCTAATAATGCATCGGATCGCTCATCAGTTTATTGGAATGTTATCGAAACAGAAACAAAAAGGTTTTTATATTAATTCGAAGTTGGTCAAAAACTGTATCGAAAATAATAAAAATCGACATCGATTGTGTTCGGAGAAGAGCTTCTGAATTCTATATCGCACCATAGGGCCATAGGAATGAAAGAACTCCACTACAGATTTTCTATGAAGAAATCAACTTCAATAAAATAAAATAAACAACTGTTAGCATAATATTATTTGACTTTCGATCCTAAATAAACGAGTAGCCCCCTATATTAATGGGGTAAAACCTGATAGATTTGCTATGAAGGGTTTCAACGACTTATCAATTTTAACGATCATAGATAGAAGAAGATAAGAATAGGTTACGTAGTTTTAAACATCTAAGCATACATAAGGATCTATATCCCTATGGACAGAGAGAGCGACTTTGTTTTATACTACCCAGTATGTAGTGATAACATAATTTTTAACCAAAACCTTATTCCAGAACGCAACATACACCACAACATGTCTTCGTTCGCCGAAACAACAGGCATGAACTACCTCAAGTCTCAAGCCATTGACTTTGTGAACTACAACAAGCGGCAGATGTCTCGTATCTACCCTAAGGGTACTAGAGCTGACTCCTCGAACTACATGCCTCAGGTAGGTCTCACTCCCTCACTTAAACTCTATATTATTCTACCTCACAATTTACAACTTTAAAAAAAATAGCTCTAATGAAATTGAGTGAAGATTAAACTATTTGATTAGCAGGATTTGATATTGCGACAAGATTTGTCGGACAGCCTTTTATTTATTCATACTTAAAATTATTTAACAGTTGAAAAATATATATACCTAGATTTCCAAAATTTTAAGAACAATCAAATTTATACATACCGGAGTAATCTTATGTACTAAGGAAAAATTATCTTACTTTAAACTTCCTGAACAAATGGAACATCAGCTCCTCTACATGTCGGGTACCTTTGCAATCAGCAAAGATAAGTACGCGTCATTTATGTTTAGCGCTGGACGAGAACAACTGCGCATCGGTAGAATCGCGCTCGTAATTGACGTATTGGTGCTCACGACTGTGTAACACGACTGGGACAACCAATCAACGCTCGCGCACCCGACGATCACGCGCCCCGCGCGCCGCACCGCTACCTCGATACCTTATTTTTGACTTCTGCGCAAGTTTCGTTCAGCGCTAAAGATTCGTAACGCGTACCATACCTATGACTGTTTCCTAACCGACAATTGTTCCCCAGGTATTCTGGAACGCGGGTTGTCAGATGGTATCCCTAAACTTCCAAACGTCAGACCTGCCCATGCAGTTGAACCAGGGCAAGTTCGAATACAACGGGAACTGTGGCTATCTCCTCAAGCCGGACTTCATGCGTCGAGCTGACCGCAGCTTCGATCCCTTCGCTGATGCTCCAGTAGACGGCGTCATAGCTGCACAATGCGCTGTCCAGGTAAGGAGGTGCAGAACTTTGCAAAAACCCTAATTTGGTCTTACTTTGAAGCTTTTAAGTATTTAAAAGATAGTTTAACCTAACCCTTACATATGCAATGGGTAAAATACTTCGGAAAATTTCAATACAGTAATAAGTATCCCACAAAATCATAATGTCGTGAATATGACTGAGTCCTAATCCAGCTTGTCAATTAATTGTTTTAAATTTATATCCTGTTTTCCGAACAGCCCAATTAAGGTCGGATTGTAATCTCACGCTGATTTGTACATAGAATTTATTCAAAGATCTCTAAAATTTGCATATAATATAACATTAGTTATTAATTATTTAACAATTTAAGTGAATTTTGCTGTTTACTTTTAACGTACTTGTCATTCAAGAAGATAATATGTTATCTTTTACACCCCTCAAACTTTCTTCCAGGTGATAGCCGGGCAGTTCTTATCGGACAAGAAAGTGGGAACTTACGTCGAAGTGGACATGTATGGTCTCCCTACGGACACCATCCGCAAGGAGTTTCGTACCCGTATGGTGCCGGCCAACGGCCTCAACCCTGTGTATAACGAGGAGCCGTTCCTCTTCAGAAAGGTCAGTTCTTGCTGTTCCTCTATAGGTCTTTGAAATGAGTCTTGAAGATAAAAAGATATTCTGCAATAAATATCATAAACATGAACCTCAGAACATTAATAGCGGTTGCAACATGTCTCTTAATTTCCAAAAAGATAAATTGCTTATACAAGGAATGTCGAAGTACAAGTTAGCGTGAAGTTATGTTAAGTTAACATTAATATTTAACAACGTAAGCCATATATGTTATGGCTGGTATTTCGCGTTCTTCTGTCTGTTCGTACGTCATTAAATCTTTAAAATTGCGCAATCGATTTTCAAACAGGTAGTGATTCACGAGGAAGTTTTATGTGTATACTAGCCGTTGCCCGTGACTCCGTCCGCTTGTACTTTCATATAAAAATTTTCGATCAAATTTTGGGGGTTGATTTAAAAAAAAGTAGCCTATGTCCTCCCCTAAGCTCTAGACTATCTTTGTACCATATTTTGTTTCAGTAGTTTTATAGTTCTAATTGGTTCAGTAGTTTTACCATGATGGAAAGACAGACGAAATTATTATTATTATTTAGAGTTACTTTCGCATTTATAATATTGATATGGATTTAATAAAACAACAAATCAATAACATGATGAAACTTCCCCCATCACCAGGTGGTACTCCCAGACCTGGCGGTCCTCCGCTTCGGTGTATACGACGAGAACGGCAAGCTGCTGGGGCAGCGCATCCTGCCGCTGGACGGGCTGCAAGCTGGGTACCGTCACATCTCGCTCAGGACCGAGGCCAACTTCCCCATGTCGCTGCCCATGCTGTTCTGCAACATCGAGCTCAAGATCTACGTGCCCGATGGGTTCGAGGGTGAGTTGGGACATGTTGGGCCAAGTTGGCCAATGTTGGCCTATTCGTATTAAGTCTGAAATATTTAAAGATATAGGTTGTAAGATATGGGTTGGGTAATGTTGGTCAATATACATTAGTAAAACATAATTTATTTCTGGTTAAAACTTAATTAATCTGAAATAATAAGTCAAAGTCAAAATCACAAGTATATTTATTCAATTAGGCTACAGAAAGTAACACTTTTGAATCGTCATGGTATTACAAAACATTTACCACCGGTTCGTAAGGCAGTTTCTACAGATAAGAACCGGCAAGAAACTCTGATAGTCGCTCTTTTTTAAAAATAAGAACATACAATTGTAAATATAAACAAAAACTGGTTGGCCAAATTGGCCAATGTTAGCCTATTCGCATTGTCTGAAATATTTAAAGATATAGGTTGGATAATGTTAATCAATACTCATTATTAAAACATAATTTATTTCGGGTTACAAAGATCCATAACATTTATTGTTTACTGTTATTATTATTTTAACATTATTTATTTGTTTGAAATAATGAAAGTGCTATCAGACTCTATTACTTTTAATAACCTTATGTCTTTGGTAGTGTTGGGCCATATTGGCCCATACATTAGTACTTTTAAAAGTTAATAAGCTTGTATAATTGGATATGTTGGTCCTATGCTTTTGTTATAAGGTTTGCAATAGTGTATCATACTAGCATTACATATAATAATGATGCGAAATTAAAACTGATCTCTTCCACCGTTAGACTGAGACAAAAGAAAACCTTTAAAACCAATGTCAGTTAAATTTTTTAGCAACCTATACCTAATATAAAGTCTAATGAATAAAGATATATTTGTTTTCAATAAACAGATTTCATGGCGGCTTTATCTGACCCTCGTGCGTTCATGGGAGCTGCCAAAGAAAGAACAGACAATATGAAAGCGATGGGAATAGAAGAGAGTGCGCCAGAGAAGAAGCAAGAAGAAGTCAAGAAGGAAGGTGAGTACTTCATTTCTTCTCTTCTTTATTGTTATCATAATAATTTGTGTCATCATAATCGTCATCCACGATTAGGGTATAGTAAAAATTAGAAGAAGCAAGACGAAGTCAAGAAGGAAGCTAAGGTGAGCTTACTCTATTTCGTCTCTTCTTGACTGTCATTATTAAAATAATAATTATATGTATCACCATCGACTAGAGTATTAAAATAATAATCTTCTATATTATGGAGAGTGGAAAAGAGAAGAATAATTGGCAAAAAGACGTAGAACAGAAGACAGTACAAGAAGAGTTTAAGAAGGAATATTAGTCTAAGTAGGTTTTTTTTAGTTCCATCTTACTAAATTGGGTCCCTAAATGCGCTCGCGTCATTACTATCACTATTATGACGCCTTAAAATTTTACCATAAAAACAACTGGTTGGAATTTTTGAAATCGGTACACTATATTATGTATAATTATTTTATAACAGTCCATTACTCCTTATTTCAGTCTTTAGTCACAGTTATCTAAATATATATAATTCAAAGGTGACTGACTGACACAGTGATCTATCAACGCACATCCCAAACCACTGGACGGATCGGGCTGAAATTTGCACTGCAGGTAGATGTTATGACGTAGGCATCCGCTAAGAAAGGATTTTGATCATTTCTACCCTTAAGGGGATAAAATAGGGGATGAAAGTTTGTATGAAAATCCACGCGGGTAGAGTCGAGGGCAACAGCTTGTATTTCATAAGATTCTGCGAAAATTACTGTGATCTTTATCTATAGTGGGATATTGTATGGTTCTTACATGGTCTTTGGGTTTAAACCCCAAGATGTTACGTCTTGCCACAACGGATTTGGGTCAAGGACCTTTACAGTACCAAACCTCGTCACAAACAAAATCCTTACTTCCATAATCCAAACTAATATTATAAATGTGAAAGTGTTTTTTTGTTTGTCCATCTTTCACGCCGTAGCTAAGCAATCAATCGACCTGATTTTTGGCATACAGTTAGTTGAAAAGATGGAGAGTAACATAGGCTACTTTTGGTACTAAAAACATCAAGTTTCCAAGGGAGATTACTGGAATATTTCTATGTGTACCCCAAATACCGTCCATATATAACCTAACTAGCGTCTTTAAATAGTGCTCTGTTCTATATACATGATTGATTTGTTCTTCCTGACAAAAATTTTCTAATTCCACGCGAACGAACCCGCGGGTAAAAGCTAGTAAATAAATAATAAGAAAAGCGATTTTAATCTATTTATAATATTCGCGGATCCAACCAAGGTAACATGCGTACAGGTTAATATTGTTTATTCTACGCACTGCAAATAGATTTGAGAATGTCTTAATAATGTTTCGTGTTAGTTTTAAGACATGGGTTCCATTACTTTTTTTCTATTAAGGAAAAACAATAATGTAAAATTGGCCACTAGTTTTCGTAAGGGATAGAAAATAAAGCTTAAAATAAATTCGTCAATTCACATTTTTTTATTTAGGTACTAGTATAGATTGCGTGATTCTACTACTTATAATAATAATAATGAACAAAATTTCAAGTTATAAATTACGTTTCGTAATCCTAAGACCTAAAGAATTGAGTCCATTTAGGTACTTAAAATTTTTTCCTCTAATATAACTTCTTTATAATGAATGTTGTCATAGTCAACATTTATTATTAAGAAGTGATAAGGCGTTGCAAGGAGACAAAAAGTAAATGCTACAATATATCCAAAATTGAGTTACCACTGTCAAAACTTCCCTTTTATATGAATGCATTGAGTGCTTAAAAATCTCTTTTTTTTTTAATTCAACAACTATACGTTAGAGAGCGCCACTGTCGTTATAGCATTCAGTGCATTTTTTCGTCATAACTTTGACGAAATTTTTGACGAAAAATAATCTTTAATACGCTCTAGTGAAAAATTTATTTAAAGACATTTATGACTTTATAGAACTAGATGTGCAAAGTAAAATTCAATTTAACTCCCGAAAACTCCGACTTAACAGAATCACTTAGCTAGAATATATCTATCGAAACATAACCCGTCAAATTAATATACATTAATCACAACATCTTCATATATTAACCACGAGCCTTGAATAAAAATATATACGCATCCCTCCTCCAAATCTCAGAAATTCATTCGCGTCATCTCGACTAAAAATATCTAATATATTTCACGATCTTAATGTAGAGTGTAGTGCCATCGCTACAGGCGATCGGTTGAACTGTGTGTTTGTTTGTGTTTAATTGAAATGCGTTTGTGAAAATGAATTGGTTTAGCAGTAAAGGTTAGTGAAAGAGATTCTATTAGTCTATCGGTATTTGACTTAATTTTGTTGCCTCTTTCCTAAAGAATCTTGAAAATTTTGAAGAACTCTGGTTTGGTCTGGAACTTTGGTCTGGAACGGCATTTGACTCCCAATTGTAAAAAAAATAAATTTTGAAAATGCATATAATATGTTAATGTTGCAATTATAGTATTTCTTCTTTCCCATAAATTCTAATATCTCAATTCAATTTATATATCACTAGCTGACCCGTGCTCACTTCGTTGGGCATAATTATATGGCTATATTATAGTACTTATAGCCTATGACACTCAGCAATAATGTGGCTTTCTATTGGTGAAAGAATTTTCAAAATCGGTTCAGTAGATCCCGAAATTACCCCTTACAATTTAACAAACACACAAACTTTACTTCTTTATAATATTAGTATAGATAAACAAAATAATTTAATACTCATATCATAAGTTTAGCGTGTTCGTAAATTATCCGTGAATCTGCCGAAAAATATTTTTCCAATAGAAAGTTATAGGATTAATTTGTAACTAGACTGACATTTAAGGCTAGAATAATAATAATAGACCCTATCATAAAAAAATAAAACTAACAAAAAGTCAAGTCATGCCTTTTCTAGTATAGTTTTTACTTCAAAAGCATGTTTTTACACTACTACGTGACTTCATTAAAATTTAAGCATTCGTTTCTCTCCCGTAGTGTATTACCCTTTCAAAGGACATTGGTCGTACGGACATTGGAACTTTTGCCAATAGACATCATAACAAAGGCCGGCAACACACTCGTGACATCACGAGTGCTCATGGGCGGCGCTGACCACTTTCCATCAGGTGGCTCGCCTGCTCGTTTGCCCCCTATGTTATAAAAAAAAAACTATTGAGATAAATTCAATTGAATTTGCGAAGCATTAAATTATCTTGGATGGGAATATTAGATACGTATTAAAATTTATTGATAGCATTTATATTATTAAAAGGATTTTGTGGGGATATATTATGTTGGTTGCATTTTTTGCTTTAAATTTTGAATGGAATTCGTTGAAATTTGACATGAAGGTAGATTAGGATTAAATAGTTTACCAGGGAGCACAGCTTGTTTATATATGAATATGTTTGGTGGGATGGTTTAATGTAAAAACATTGCTTTTTCAATGTTCATTTGGTCGTTACAGTGTATTCCGGTGTGTTTTTTGTATGCATAGAGATAAGACATTTAAATTTGAGTCATCATAAAATTTTTGAATTGAAAAAGTATTGTATCCATTGTTTTTCGGAACGTAATAATTAACGTCAAAAAAGTTTTTAAAAATCTGCGTCAGGATCAATCCATTTGCACTTAATTATGATCAGGATGGATACTATCTATGAATTTTGTATAACCTAAAACTCCGAAAGATTTTTCTAGATCGGTGGTAAGCTAAAGTCCGTGCAGTATTTTATATGTTTATTGCCAACAGCTAACAACACCACAAAGAATTTATTAATAAAATGTTTAGCAATGAATTGTCTATCTTCACAGAACCGTTAGTCTTTGAACCGATAACAGTGGAATCTCTTCGTCAAGATAAAGGGTTCCTGAAGACCGGGAAGAAGCAACAAAAGGACCTTGAAGCCATGAGGAAACGCCACGCCAAGGAGAAGATGTTGCTACAGAAACAGCAATGCGCTGCCTTGGAGAAGATGATTAAGGGGAAGAAGTAAGTGTTCTTCTTTAAACGATTAAAGCTTGAAAGTAAAGATGTAAAAATAACATGGATATATGCTTTATAAATGTGTATTACGAAGAGTGTATTCAAAATAATTTAATTTGAATAACAGAACATGGTACAAATAGGTGTACTTCTAAACACTTTAAAGTTAAGGCTAATTTCTTGTAACATGAAAAAGTAATTAAAAAAGAATTCCGGACATCGGTTCAGGTGTTAACGAGCTATGCAATAGTCAACACATTTTGTGATTTATTTTTTATTATAGAGAATATTTTTTATTATATATAAATAAAACAATTTACATTCAAACATTATTTAGATATTGAACATTAAACTGTAATATAGTATAGTTCAATTAAATCTTCCTTTCCGTCATATTCCTTAGGTTTCAAAATTCAATTGCAGCTTGCAAAACTTGATAGAAGACTTGGCACGGATATAGGTTCTATGTGCCTTAGATCGGGTAGATTCTTCTTCGACTTCTGGACTTCGCTCCAGATGTTGTCATTGTAATCTATCGTCTGGTCTGCTAAGGACATCCACGTCAGCGGTTCCCTTGAGAATTCTGGTCTTAAAAGTCTCTAGTCTTGTCCAGGCTTGCTTCGGAATATGGGTTGGATTTTAGAGGGTTCTGTAGGATTACGTTTGAGATTGTATCTGTTTAGGATTTATGTATCTCAAATATTGGGATTAAGGGAATATATTTTTAGTGACTCTACGTCTGAGATCCATACATCAATAAGGTCCAGCCCTTATAAAAAAGGCTATATTTGGCTTCCAGCAAATAACGAGGAAGTTACGACGCAGAATTTTTCGGAAAGCATCAAATCTAGTTTAATAATGTTTTCTTTGTTTAGATTTGTATAGATTTGTATAGATAGAAAGCGATTTTTTGTGTTGTAACGATGAACGAAAGCTTCAAGTGAACAGAGTATAGGTATCGCGGTTGTGTTCCAGCAAAGAGCAGCTGAGCAACGACGCAGCGTTCCGCACGCTGGTGGCGGAGCAGTCGGGCGCGTGGGCCGAGCTGGCGGCGCGACAGCGGCGCGAGGAGAGCGGCGCCGCGCGCACGCGCCTGAACGACCAGCGCGACCTGCTGCGCCGCATCATGGACGTCACGCAGCTGGCGCAGATGAAGCAGCTGGAGGCCAAGCACGAGAGGTACCGCCCGCCCCACCCCGCCGTACCCCGCCATACCCCGCCCCGCCCTACTCCAGACTGTCCTACCCTATCTCACTCAGTCCCGGTCCACCCCACCCCACCCTACCCCGCCCCGTCCTACTCCATTCTGTCCTACCCTACCTCACCCCGTCCTATCCCGTCCCGCCCCATCCCGCCAGAAATATTCCCATCAAAGTATTTTAGATTACAATAGACAGTAATCGATCAGTTCATATAATAATTTCGATAATTTAACGATCTTTTTTATTGTTATAGACGTTGTTTTGTCTATGTACGACATACTTATACTGCATAAGTAATTAATCCGTAATGTAATTGTCACAATACAAACTCTGCTAAGCGTGAAACTAGATGGGGCCATGTTAAAAAAAGCTTTCTATAGACATTAAGAATCTTAATTACCAAAATTAAAGTTTTTAATTCAAAATATATAATTTTACAGGGAGTTAAAAGAAATGAACACACGCCAAGCTAAGATCAGCGTGGAGACGAGCAAAGAAGTGGCGAATGACAAAACCCTGAAAACCAAACAGGAGAAAGACCGTCGCCTTCGAGAGAAGAAACAGAACAACACCAAGAAATTTATGGACGAGAGAAAGGTATTTAAGTAATTCCTTTTCATTTATATATTCGAATAAAGAAGCAGGTAAAAAAGTCTGTTGTCATAATCAAAATTCCAAAGCACTAAGAGTAAAATATTTTTTGGTGTTGCCTGTGTTAAAAATTCATGATCATATTATTGTCTTTTAAATCCACTTATTCATATAATTTGTTGTATGTATATTTTATAACATTTAAATTATTGCATGACCTTTTATAAATTCTTCGTACATTATTACTTCAAAATAAATATCTTAGTGATCTTTGATTCAAAATGTTTAATTATTATAAAAATATTTCAGACTCAAACTATAAAGCAAAATCGCGAGAAAGAAAAGTTAAAAGCAACTCATGACAAACAAATTGAAGAGCTGTCCAAGGATATTGATAATGTAAGTATTTCTACTTCATTTAGTTTATCTATTTTATGTTCATATTTTATACAGTCTAATTTAGCTAATGCTCATGAATAAACAAATTTATGTTCAAACTCAACTGTCCCTTAAATAATTTAAGTTTATTAATTTTAAATAACAAAGATTAATTATTAACTATAAAAGCTTACCATAAATTTCCAGTTGATCGAAATGTACAAAATGGAGGAAACAGAGTTCGACATGGCAAGTAAAGCTGAGTTTTTCGCATGAAAATATCCGGACATCGCTCCACTCATAGAGCGATTCTCCTGACAGACCACCGACTTGTGAGTCTGTGCACCTAAGGACTGACATTAGTAACCTATTTATTATCTGTGCAAGTGTCAAACTTCAAAACCTACTCTTTAAGTCATTAGCTGCGAACTGTCAAATCAATTTGGCTGTACTTATTGATTATCTGTGTAAGTGTCAAATTTTAAAAATGTATTCTAAATTTTCGAAATAAGAATTAGAAGTTTAGAAATGTATTGTCTATGGTATATATATCTATATACGTTAAAAATCACAATTTTAAAAACATCTGTCAGTTGAATAGGAAAGTTAAGTTTTTTTTTTCTATAAAGAAGTAGCCATATTTTAAAAATACCCATGCGCTATAAATTATAATTGCTTAAAGGATATTATGACTATAATAGTAAAAATGTCTTATTCATATATATTACCTAAATGTTTTTATCGTAACTTTAAATTAAACGTTAAGTAAACCGTTCCTTTTCTTAACTGTCAATATATTTAAGAGTATAATCACGAGTACCAAAGTAATTTTAAAGTTAATAATAAACTCGAATAATTATATTTACAAGATGTATGAATACTTATATAGAATGGACATCGCACCTGCTTTGTATAAAAATATCATTTTTCTAATAAAATAAATTTCTAAGAAGCGCAATAAATGTATTGCTGAAAAGTGAAATAAATAACAAGTAATAATGTTTTATTGTAAAATGTTTTACCGTATGTCTCATAAATCATTATTCAAAACTAATCCACATTAAAACCTTGCAAAACCGCGGGTATGTCAAATTTAAATTATTTATAAGCTGTGTTTTTATTGACATCATAGCTAAATTTAACATTTCAAACAATTTCCCGCCCTAAATTCAAGTCTACCAATACTATACATTTTTGTTTTTATTAATTCTAATAATATGACAAGACTAAAATATAAGTAGCTTTTATGTAATCCAACATCATCTGAAGCACTCTAATTAAAGTACTAAGTCAATTTAAAAACCAAGAATCTCTGCGTTATATTCTAAATAGATACATTAATGTGTACATACAGACACAATTAGTTTGTAAGTTTATGACAGTTTATAAGAATTTAGTTTATTCATTCACTAAACCCTTAGACTTAGGATATTGTACCTGGCATATAACTTGAATAATAAGCAGTACTAGATTTTTACAAGTCCGGGTATCCATAGTTTCAATTGGATCAGTTTTGACGTGAAACGTCTCTAAAGACTAAAACTGCGCCAAAACATTCGGGTACCAGCAACCAGGCTTAAAAGTGAACCGTAAGGAAAAGGTCTATATAATCGTACATAAATAATTAAAAAACTATTAGTCTTAGAAACAAAAATGTGGTGTGAATATTTCACTTCTATAGTCAGCTCGATATTAAAACAGCAATCTTGTTTTCAATTCAAGCTTTTACGTTAAAAGTGATTAGGTAACATAGACGTTTCACATTAAAACCAACGGCCACGATTTTTTTAACAGGATTAGAATTATTTAATTTTATAATTGCTGTAGTTCTTGATAGTTTTTTAACTAAATAGGCTAAAATTTTTGCATATTTTATATCTGAAAAGATGCATGTTGTTTAACATATATGTTTATATAGCTATTGAATTTAAAATCGAAGTATATGGCTAATTATTTTGGAGTTTTAATGACAATTTCTAGAAGAAAATTTTCAAGATTAGTTGTTATTTAAAGTAATAAGTAGGTAGGGAGTCTGCAAAGAAGCAAACAGTATCTTTTAAGTTCAACATGTGTTGAGAACTAAGTATGCGTAATTTTAATAAAAAAACGACTGTTAAACATTCACTATAATATAAATAATTTATCTCCACCACATAAATTAAAATTATAGAAATATTTTAGACTATTCATTACTATCTATGTAATTTTCACTTCATTAAATATAGATTTTTATGAATAGGGAATTTTAAATTTTATATAAAAAATTTCCAATGGAATTGACTTGTTAAATTTCTAAATTAAATTGGTATGTAATATGTATTATATTACTAGCATCTTAAATCTTAATTTAAAAAAAAACATGACTCATACTAGCAACAGATAACCAACTTAAAGTTCTTTTTACGGGTAATGTTATATCACAGTTAATTAAACCTCAAGAATTTCTAGGTATGCATACTCTATATTATAAAGATTCATATAATATGATATCATGATTCCATAAATTTTTATTCATCATTAGAGGACCAACAAAGTAAATCTATAAGTTTGAACTTTTGAATTTGATTTATTTATGTGTTAAAAATAATTTGGCAAATAAAATTACTGTATGTACTTAATTATCTATAAGTTTTCTTTGTTACATTTCTAAGTATATTTTGCCTAAGTACAGTAACCTGTATGTTCTAGTCAATTTAATTGAGCCAATATGACCACATATAACCATTTAGCGACATAACTATTTGTTACTATAATTGTAAAAGTTCTATCGATTAGGAAATAGTGAGAATAGTGTTAAGCGTTTCTTTTTTCATATTTTATCAATTATTAAAGTTTTAATGTTTTTAAATATGTATGTATAAATTTTGAATTTTCTAGTATGGGCCTACTATATTTGGCTGTAATGTTGTTTTCTTATAGGATAGCATTTCGATGTCAGTATTATTCACATATTTGCACTGAATTTAAAAATGCACTTATACTTTCTGAATCACAATTAATTATACATTTTAAAATATAAAATTATATAATCACATTCTAAATTAAAAGTTTGAACAATTAATTATTATGTAAGTTTTATTTTAGCCAGTTTGAATTATTCTTATATCATTTAAAAATTTAAAATATTGTCTATTATATTTGTAAAGAATTATTAGGAAAAATAATATTTAAACTATGTTATGTCACTTATAATATAGGTCTATTGAAATAAAACTTCTTTGTTTCAAATAATTAATTATTTATTATTTGTGACACTACCTAAATAAACTAAGAAAACATTTTATTGTAGATTTATTTCTTAATATTATCCTATCTTACTTTTTGATACTTCTTATCTTTTTCCTTTCCTTGTACAAACTTTCCTGTTGAACTGAAATTAAAATATACTAAGTATTAGTATCATGTTCTAACAGTAAATACTTACAATATTAACCATACTATAATATTATAAACGTGAAAGTAACTCTGTCTGTCTTTCCATCACACTAAAACTACTGAACCGATAAGTACAAAATTTGGTACACAGATGGTCTGGGGAAGGACATAGGGTACTTTTATTTTTAAATCAACACCCAAAAGGTTGCCCGAGGGGTTACGACTTTTTTTTGTTGGATTTCCAACTGTAAAAAAAAGGGGTTGCAACTTTTTATTATTTTACTATTTCACGGCCAGACCACTGAACCAATTGCAACGAAATTTATAGGAACACATAGTCAAGAGCCTGAGATAAAACATAGGCTACTTTTTAACTGGAAAATAGGGTAAAAAGGGAGGAAGGGGGTGTCAAAGTTTATAAGAAAGTCCATGCAGACAGAGTCGCGGTCAACAGCTACTACTCTTATATTGGTACAAATAACAAATATTAAAAAATATGTCTGATCTATCTTTTGGTTATAACTAATTTATTCAATTTTAGTAAATTAGTTGGTTATACTTCTAACACTGGCAAATATTGGAAACTGTTAAATTTGGTTTAGAAGGTCAAGATATTACTCTGAAGATGTCACACAAATTACCACTTCAGAATATTGAAACACAATAAAGGAAAAATCGTAATTATTTATAATGATATTTACAAAATCAAAAGAAAATTCTTAAAATGAAGTGTGCATACAACACTAAATTATTAATCTATAGAAGATATTCTACTAAGTCTGATAAGAACAGTATGAAGTTTATAATTAGTCCTACATAACCTTTTGGGCAACTTTTTTCATTCCCTAGTAAATGCTTGAAAAAATTAATATCTCTAGAGAGATACAATTAAGGACCATAACTTGTTACATTTAGACACTATATCAACTACTAAAAACAATATGAATACTTATTTTTCTATTGAATATATACTTACTGTATGGATCGAAACGTAAGACTTCCAATTTATCTCCCAGTCGTTCCCGAATGGCATTAAATTTGTGTCCAGATACTACACTTTCCATGAGCACCATGATGTTCCTAAAAGTGTAAATAAGTACTTTTTAATAAATAAGAATACATGTAACATAAACAAATGCATTAAAATAAAAAAAAGCCTCACTTGCTCTTGGCTTTTTTAAGTAACACATTGGTTATAAACATAGTGGTTATATAAAATGATTCTAACGATTACAACTCATTAATTTTAATATAGACGTTATGATGCAAATAATATATTAGATTCAATATATATTTTTAAAATTCTTTTGCATCATTTCCAGAATACGAGTGAACAATCCATTACATATGTTTATTCTATCGAATGTCAATGCCAATGTGATTGTGACATTTGCGAATTGCACTTAATTAAAAAAATACGAAGAATGTGTTGTCCATGACCGTCATGGTGCTTGATTTTAAAGTAGTTATTTAATTATTGTATATCTTAATAAAATAATAAAATCTTATTTGACTACAACATTACTATAATATGTTTTCTTTATTGCGTTAATTTTTGTTTTGACATAAACCATAAGCTAAAGATTTCACACATTTACATATTTTTTGACCTTACCAATTGCCACGTATTTGATAAAAAATAGTTGTATATTGTCATGATATCGAAAAATTAAGCATATGAAATTCTGACCTTAATATACCCAGACGACTGTAAAATATGAATTTATTAAAATTACATAAACGACAATAATAGAAAACATAGAATATTAATATACTAAATAAAAAGAAGTTAGGTATATGGTAACATTCGAAAAACAAACTTGTTCGAGTTGTTCGTGTGTCGTGTGATGATGAATTTGTGAACCGGCGTTGTGTAGTTGGCGTTTTCGTACAATTTAGGTTCTTTTGTTTGTTCTTTATTAATTTTTAATATTGCAAATGAATTAACTAACTAACTGTCAGTGTTAACTTTTTAGTATTTCGTTTCCGGTAGTGTAGTTCGTACATAATTAAGAACAATGTTACAAAACGAAATGAATGAGAATGGCGGCGTCGACGCCAATGTGTCACCGACCAAACTCATGGTCAACTATATTCCGGAGCTGATGACGCGGGACATGATGTACGCGCTCTTCTCCGCGATGGGGAAGATCGAAAGTTGTAAGCTCATAGCGAACAGAGGGTACGGGTTCGTGGAATACGAGAAACATGAGGATGCCGAGAAGGCGCGAGCCGCCTTCAACGGTTTATTGATGCAAGGCAAGACGCTTAAAGTGTCGTTCGCGCTGCTCAATCCAGAGAACAAGGTTAGCCATAAGCCAGACACAGAATCGAATCTCTACATCAGTAATCTACCTCCAGACATGACGCTTGAGCGTCTCAACAACCTCTTCAGTCAGTTCGGCAACATAACGAACAGCCGCGTGTCGCAAGGCATCGGCTTCGTGTGCTACGAGGCCCGGCAGCAAGCTGAGGACGCGATCCAGCACATGAACGGCCAGACGCCCATCGCGGGCGCGGGCCCCATCGTAGTAAAATTCGCTAATAAGCCCAATGCGAATAAAAATGCACCTAGACCTATTCAAAGACTTGGTATGGCGACTACTCCATTAGCATACAATGGTGCCACTGCAGTTTTCAATGGTAGCACGCCTGCGTTTAATGGTACGAACCTAAGTGCCGCCTTCGGTACGCGGCCGGCGGCGTTCACGCCGGGATTCCCGCAAGCCTCTCCCCCTCCGCTGCTGCCTTCACCAGGGAAGGCTCTGCCGTTCATTAACAAAGGTCAACAACGGTTTAACCCAATGGCGGCGACCAACCACACGCCCATACCTCTTCTCGGAGCTCCGGCCAGTCCGGTGCCATTATTGGGCGCCACGGCTTCTGCACATCAAACCACTGTGTACGTATACAATATTGGCGAAGACACAGAAGAGCTGGCCCTGTGGCAGCTGTTTGGCCCCTATGGTGCGATAGATTCCATAAAAGTGATAAAAGATCCAGAGACCAAGAAAAATAGGGGTTTTGCATTTGTTAACATGCGTGAGTATGACGAGGCCGCTATGGCTATCCAGGCTCTGAACGGCTACACGCTCAATGGCCAGGTTCTATCTGTTAGCTTTAAGACTCAAAAGAGAAATAATTAGTTTGTCGGACGTTATGAACGCCCTCTCATTGTGATTATTGGGTGGCCCAAAGCTTAAAGATTTCCATTCCAATCTCAAGAATATTTTTGTAGTCGAGACGCGAGATCCTCTATGTGCATTTCAAATTAGTCACATAAGTATTTTTGTAAGATTTAATATAGTTTTATACTGGCGAGAGCAAACATGACTACCTGTGAGTAGCGTTGGCTTAACATTATTATATATGTGTACTTTTATCATATGCTATTTTATTATTTGACTATGTATGGACCTGTCGAATATGTATTATGCTGGGCGGAGCAGTGCCCTGCTCCCTCCCTAACCCTCCAGGTATTTTATTTTGTGTAAAACAACATTGTATGTTTTTTTATCTTTAATAAATTTCATGTTTAAATAGTGTATTGTATATTTCTCTATTTTTTTATATACAACAGCCCCCTATCCCTATTTAAATAATATTATACATAATATACCTAAGTAGTTTAATTATTTGTGGCAGTAGAATTTAATAACAATATTTACAGTATAGTATTTTATGTGTATTGTCCAACGGCAGGTTCGCTGTGTAAAATTGCTTGAGTATTGCATGTTGTGTAATTGAGAACGAAAATAAGTTTTTATATGTTTATGTTACCCAGGTTTATGGCTCCCGTTAATATAAATGCCGTCATTAATTTGCGTTTATTCATATTCTCATATATCAAACTATAATATTCGAATCTCACATCACGAAAATAACGAAAAAAATGTAGTTACGATATAAAAAGGGGCCTTGTCGTCGAGACGACAGAGAATGAGCTTTAACCTCTGAAATATTATAAGGCTTCCGAGCAGTAGTGTAGCTGTAGGGTTAGGCTAAAATATTTCATTACATCCTTTCATAACTGAGCTGTCGTATTAATTTGCAAAACGATATCTGCGTTTTACGCGCTTAAGAGATTAGATAGTGACAATACAATGTTCCCAATGGCTCCTATAACGTTACAACTGCCACAAATTGAGTGCCTCTTACTCGATAAAAAACAAATTTAAAGGCGACCTTACAAAGAGTATTAGGTTGTTTTTACATTAGAAATATTGCCTAACGATATAAAAATCTTATACCCGCGAACGCTCACAATTTTTACAACCTTTTCCCCATAAATCTTATAATTTCATGCTCATATTTTCGATAACCGTTTTAACATTTTAAATATGGAGATTTGTTACATTAATATAATATGAGTAATATGAAAGATAACGAGCGTATGCGCTAGGCGTATAACTGAAACCTAGACAAGTTGTAAATGAAAATACTTCTATTGCAAAGATCTAACTGTGGTTGAATTATTGATTTTGTTTTTCATACTCCGTAGTATGTGCCGACGGCCGGCGGAGCGTAGTCTCCCGTCCTTTTCAAGGTCAATAGATATAAATATTCGTCTGAACCTATGTCGACGACCTTTCCACGTCACTCGTATAAGTACTTAGCTTCTTAGCACAAAGGTTCTAATGTTTTCAGACTCGATCTCAATATTTGCAAGACTGAATTATATTAGATATTCGACTCAAAAGGGTGAAAGAATTAAGAGAATGACCTTGAACTTGATTTTATTACTTGAATGTAGTTAAGACTCGACCGAGGCAGCCAATTGATATGACAATTGATTTTTTTATCAGTCGTTACTCGTTTCGTTGATTCTTACCAATGAAACGCGCAAAAATACGCAAGCCTGAACTTCGAACAACCGGTTTCATAAAAATATTCCGTTCCACAGCGATTTCAGTGTAATGTTAATAGTGAAATAACATAAATCTGTTCAGAATAATAAACAAAGCCGAATATTTGTTTTTCTTTCACAAATGATAGCTCAAATATTAGAATTAAATAGAAAGTTTGCCCAAGGAATATCAAATTAAATTGAAGCGTTTGCTTGTTCATGTCTTTCGGCCTCATTATGCTTTTATACATTATCAAAACCAGTTTGGTCGCGACAAATTTCGCAAAATTAATTCAAATCGATAAGCGTGTATCTCGCCTGTAATTATTCGTCAGCGCCGAGCGTACTATTTATGGCAGAAACAAAAACAAGTTTGCTTCGTTACAGCTATTTGTACAGTTGTAACAATAGAGGCTCATGTGTTAAAGAATCTTAGACGAACGCATTCATTCAGAAATGGATGTTGTAGGTATCCATATGGGATATACCGATTAAGTAATAGAGATTTCTTATTGGGTGTTTTGATATTACTCGTCTGGTGTATACAATTTTTTTTTCTCTTGAATTTTGTTTTAAAAAGTTGGCCAGTACTTAGGAAAAAATGGAAAGGGAATACATATACTTTATTGCCTTCTTAACAGAAATTCCTACCGAAAATATATAACAAATGAATAAAAATCCACAACTCGAGATCTAGAATATAAAAAGTTTGCTGTTTTCAACAAAAGAGCCAAAGGCGCCATGGATGAATTTTCCGTCTCGTGTCAAAACTTGGCAATTCGTAACGAGCCAGCTAATAGTCTGTCTCGACGCAGACTTGTTTCCGCTTCTAAAGGATGTTGGATTTTAAAGATGACTCGTAGAATTTTGTCACCTATGTTGCCGAACTAGAAATTCCTATAAAAGCGCATATTATACATATGCACGCCTAGGGTAAGCGGACCGGACGGAGTCCTCCCATTTCCTAATTAGCAACACGTTTGACACATTTATAACAGTTCCAACCGGTATTAATGGCTCAGTTTTCGTGTAAAAATTCCGCTGCACGTTCCCTTCTCTCTTACGTCATCCATAACGTATATGCAAATTTAATGCAAATATTTTTTTGTCTCGTCTAACATTCGTCTGATTCACGCGTTTCAACTTTGAAACGTTGCCTTATCACTTACACTGAAGTCGTAAATATAAGTAGGATTAGTCGGGCAGAATTGCGATATATTTTTATCTTTGTTTGCTAATAGGATAGGTCGGACCAATTATTGACTGAAACTCTTGAAACGAGATAGAAAATATGAAAAGTTGAGATACAGGCTCTTCACAACGATGAACAGATAAGTTATGAAGGTTAAATCGAACTTGGGCAACCTTTAGACGTGATAAAAATAAGAATATATTTTCTTCATACAATGTAACATGTAACGTTGGATGTATAACATCTTATTCGATAGTCTATTTTGCTTATTTTCGCACAAATAAGGAATAAGTGAGATAAACAAAATGAAAATGAGCCTCAATAAATCTTGTTGAGCGGATATTTTGGCGCTAGGCCAGCGGAGGCGTGATGTGTTCGCCCGGTTGTGCCGCGCCGAGGAAAATTGGACTTTTGTTTCCTCCTCCGTATAAAATATAAACAATCATTAAACACATATTTTGACGTGCACAGCTTGCAGCACATGCGTGAATTGTTTTTTTTTGGAAACTGGTCTTAAAGATTCTAGTTTCTATTTGAGAATTATGAAGCCTTAATATCGGAAGAATTATTGTAACAATGTAATGCTAAATCATATTTAAACATATACATTATATCTACTTATTTTTGAGCACCCAATTAAGCTTTTTCAAGAGTGCATATTAATTTAGGTATGTTGCAAAGTTATGTATAAATAATTTAGAAGTTCGACTTTATAGGATATTCCGCTAGTCATAGTTATTGTAAAATACGAATTAGAGATTAAAACTTGTGATATTTTCTATCTTTTAATGACTATAATATAAAGTATGTAGTCGGTTTTAAACCAAAATTATAAATTGTCCGATCTAAACCAGATCGGTATTAAAATTCATTGTCACTTTATAAAGTACAATTATGCAACATGATTTTAAATTGTCGGAAGATATGTAAAATATGTGATAAAGATTCATGAATTGATTTCTTGATGGTTTTTGTGGCTAAATTTTTGCAGTTATGTAAATAAATGAAATAGCGTGTAAGACACAGTTTTATAAGTGATTATATTTTATACTTGCACTACGTAGTAGTTATTCAGAGAATAAATTGTTCTTTTTATACTTCAAAAATTATTTTATTTACCTTGTCTTCCATAATAGATGTGAATTTAAACTTTCCTGCTAGAATGTCGTCTGTATGAATAAAAAGCCGTAAGATGGTAAGTATTCATGAAAATCAACAGCTCTCTGAAACACGTCAGCAACAAAGGCGTTTCAAAAACTGGACGCGGCCCATGGCGTTATCGCCTACCGAGTATTTAATATACAATAATGAATGTAGTGAATATATAAAAACTATAACCCGTGGCTTTAGATTTTACTTTAAACAAAAAATCATACATCAGTAAGAAAAAAGAAAAAAGTAGAAATATAATTAACCTAACAAAACTATGCCATGTTAAAATAAATGAAAATAGACATTTAATTTTTAATTGTTTACCAAAAATCTAAATGTACACCTATGTATACATCTCTAAATTATTACTTTTAACCCTATAACATTATTCCACTGCAATTCTTGGCCAACAAACTATGATACACCAAACAAATTCAAAATCATCACCACGATATTACACTTTTTTATTCTACTGCGCAGTAAATATTCTCATTAAACAGAAATTATATTTTTCTTTCACAAAAAATACTGATTGTGCACCAATATTCCTAATTGTTACACATTATACATCTTAGTATCGGACCTCCATTTTAAACGGTTTTATATAACTTTTACCTTACTCTAATAATTATCATTGAAGAACAAATTATCAATTTCGTAAAAAGTTACTTCTAAAAATTACATTTATTAACCGACTTCAAAAGGGACGAGGTTTTTAATTCGTCTGTATGTATAATATTTATTTTTTTACGTCCTGTTGATTATTTGAGAAACATTGAGAACAAAACTTACAATAAGCATCTAGGTTTGTGGGCTGAGCTTGTGCGGCATAATTTTCTGCCACCGTATCTAAAGGGTTCCATACTACCCGCACCTATAGGGTTCCAAATTGAAAATCTTACTAAATTAGCATATGGTAAGAAAATCACAGCTAGTTAAAAGATACATAAAACTTACCTTCGATAATCTGAATTAGTGTGTATGGACTCCCAATAACACGCATTGAATTTGTTTTAAACTAAAAAAAAAAAATATTCACATTTTTCCAACGGAGAGAAAAAATAACATTAAAGTTTGAGGTGAAATGTGAGATGTGTGCGACAAATCAAATTCGATGCAAAATTGGTATTAGTGGTAGCAAATACGCTCTATGGTACCAGTACAACGTAGTTACATCGTTTTTGATAGATATCACTGCCTGTTTCTGAGATACTAAGGTTAAAGGTTCCAAATTACCACCCCGTCCCTAAACTTATTGTGCACCAAAATGTGTTCATCGAAATCTTTTATAATGGGCACCTATTTAATAACAGTTGCAATTTTAAAAAAATGTTACCTACACCTAATTATAAAAAAGCATTTATTTATTTAGTTTTACTTCAGATAATGTACTGCAAAATATATTAAAATCAAACACTAATTAATGGATAATGTAAACTACAATAATTAATTTGTGTTTGATTTTAATATATTTTACAATAATTAAACAAAAGTGAATACACTAAAAATGTGAAAAATGTAAAAAAATGTTTTTGTACTAATCAGTTTTAAACCAAAATAATTCAAAATAATATACAAAGTCCTTACTCCTACAATGTTTACATTGTCAGTCCGCTCAATCAATGCAGTATTTTTTCTAATTATTGCATCGATAAAGCGCGTTTTTCCTTTGATTTCGTTTTTGCCCGATCCCCATGTGTTTGGCTTCCACTTTTTTGGTGTTAAAGTAATTTTTTAGAGATGTAAATTTTTTGAGATGGATGGAGAGTTTTTGTATGATGATATACATAGGTGTATATTTAGATTTTAGGTGAACATTTTAAAAATTACCCTCTTTTAAGCCATACGGGTGCAAAGTTTTCATTGATATAAATGAATGAGAAGTCCAAACACAAGGTAGCTACTGTATACCGTTGAGGAGTTTTTTTACGCTATCCTACGTCTACAGCATCTGACCCCTTATGGTACTCACAACCCATCTAGATGTTAAGTCTTAAGTAAGTATCTACCGTAAATCTCCTTGGCTCCTAGATTATTAAAATTAAAGTGTTTGTTTACATATTATACTTATTGAAAAACTTATAAACGCTCTAGTCGCCTATACAATTTTTAAAAGTTCCTCTCGATTTCTCTGCTTTGCCATCACCAGACCTTGATATCCTTAAAATGGGACCACCTAAGAAGTGACCTCTATCCAATAAAAAAAAATTGAAATCCGTCTATAATTGATGAAAATATTGATGAACATCTATAAAAAAAACATACATACAGACGAATTGAGAACCTCCTCCTTTTGAAGTCGGTTAATAAATGTATTTTTTAGAAGTAACGTTGTACGAAATTGATTATTTGTTTTCCAATGATAATTACCTATAAGAATAACGTAAAAGCTGTATAAAACTGTTTTAAATGGAGGTCCGATACTAAGATGTATAATGTGTAACAATTAGGAATATTGGTGCACAATCAGTATTTTTTGTGAAAGAAATATATAATTTCTGTTTAATGAGAATATTTTACTGCGCAGTAGAATAAAAAAGTGTAATGTCTTGGTGATAATTTTGAATTTTTTTGATGTATCATAGTTTGTTGGCCAAGTAGTTCAATTGCAGTAGAATAATTTGATGGGGTTAAAAGTAATATTTTAGAGATGTATACATAGGTATACATTTAGATTTTTTGAACAGTTAAAAATTATCCATTGTTATATCTTAATAAAAAATCTGGGGCAATAAATTTTACAAAAACCCATAAAATTGTCCCATTTGTGTGAGTACAAATTCTGTATTATATTGTTATGTCATATAATTATATGACGTGTTCGTAACACATATTTATACTTTTTATTTAAATAAAAACTACAAGTTCTCGTTTTACTTATTTTCAATAGGTCTTACGAATGCGTTCCATATTAAGCCCAGTTTGTTTGACTTTGATTTAGATTTCAAATGATTAGGAATTTATGAGCTAAAACTAAAATGAAAACTGCCGAGTGGCATTGATCAAATTACTTAATAGAATTTATTAGCATTGGTCCCAACGATTTGCAATAAATAACAATGAAAAATGAGGCTGATTTTTACTCTTCTTTCAGCGTGTGTAAGGAATAAGGGTTTAAAATAATGAGACTTTGTAAAAAGCTTAATCTATTTTATTTGTCGGTTTAACGTACATACGTAAGGCATTCTCCCCACACATTGGCACACAGAACCTTCGAGAGTACATTCTAACGCATACAATGAGCACAATATCACTTCAACAATATGGAATGTTTCTTTCAAAAATAATCGAATGACTGCGTTACACGAGGGAATTCTATGCGATATCAGTTCTTATTTAAAGGTCATAGTTTATTGTTAGAGTTGGGTATTCCCTGTTATTCTTATCTTAGATAAGGCGTAAAATCCTCTCGCGTAACGCCGCCACCCGTTGCACCAAACGAGTACCAAATAATAATACAAGACTAGAGTTTTAAGTAATCGCGCCGTGACAAATATACAGTGTTCGTTCGTTGACTCGAGAAAATAATTTGTGACTAATCTGAAACTTAATATACACGAGATTCTTAAAATAATTTGGTTAGGTTTTGGTTTGTACTAACATAAAATAAAAGCATTGGACGATATTGGCACAGACAAGCTCAAATTAATTACTACTTTTACAACCTACTTTTAATATCGATTAACGCGATACTGATTTGCATTTGCACGAATTTATAGATGGGAAATACAAAACAGAATACAAAAAGAATTAAGTGAGATAATGAGGAAATATAAATACAAAAAGATCACGAAAATAGTTAACAATTTTTATAGTAATTGCAAACGCAAATCAACACCGCATACAAATAATTCCAAGTCTTGAATACTGTATCAAATACTGCTTCACGACGTTTCAAAAAAATATAAACGAAAAAATGGACGCAAATAATTCCCGCATATTGCACATAGATAAAATAAAAGGACTCGTAAACCATAGACCGCTAGACCTAGAATACTATGATTTGACAATTTATCAAGATAAAATAAAAATAGAACAACCAATATAACAGACCGGCCTAGCATTCGCAGTAAAAAGCCAATTCCTTGCCACAATTCTCTTACAAATCTCAAGATATCTTCCCAGCAAACATTAGGCACTGGTTTCGCTAATAATATCAAAGCTAATTTTACATTAATTTTTGATATACACCTTATTATATAATTTTAACACGAGTGATAAAGCGATTACAGTTCTTCAACCGTTACCTCCCAGCGAAACTGTTCTGAATGTATCTACTACGGTTAACATTACACTGAAAGATGACAAATTTATATGGAGTTATGAAATATACAAGTTAAAATACTATTAATATATAATTTAAAACTTAATATCAAACCAAAACCATTGGGTAGATATCTCAGAACGCGCCTTCGCGGAGATGACGAATACAATTTAAGATTTCTGGTTTAAAATTTTTTTATTGAGTATTCAATTACATATAATATCATAGGATACTTTTTGACCGATAACGATGTTACTTAATTTCTAGGAATCCCAGAAGAGCTGACACAAGCGAACTATAAACAATATCATCATATACACTGTTTTGAACCGAAAGCTAATACCATTTAATATAATATCAATCATTTTACGTATTATGACTCGATTCAGTATTTCTTTACGCATCTATTTTTTTTACTAATAAATTAATTCTATTATATTTTACGTATGATTTTTCAAATTATAATCCATTCAGACATGTAAGATATAAAATTAAAAAACAAAACTGTCATCCGCCATTTTGTAGCAGAGGCCATTTTGAATCTAAAGTCATTGTTCCGGCGGTAAAGTCAGTTAGTTTCAGAGAAACACTGAATCGAGCGATCATACCGATATATAATGTATATAAATTGCATTGCAAATACCAAGACTAGTTAATTACTGTTCTCCTATCGACGTCTGAATACAAAAGCTGCTATGACTACCGGCGACCGAGCGTCCGGGAGCGCTGTTTACGTTGCTACGAAACTAGCAGTTATTTAAAATTAAATAAAACTTTTAAGACAAATAATATATTACATACATATCACATCACATATATCATAAACACAGTACATATCTCAAATTTTGAATGTAAAAAAGTATTTGAAAAAATTATTAGTATAATTTTTAAGAGAGAGAGCAAAGAAGTTATTTTATTATAATTTTATTGTAAACTATTTCGACTCTATTTTCTATTTGTATGTAAATTTTTTACCAGTAAAGCGTATTCTTCCATATATCCAACTATTCATCGACTTGATATTTCCTTTATATTGCAATTCAATTCTAAATATAAGGGTACTATTTCTCTCTCTCTCTCCAAAATTTTTTACTCTGTAAATTAAATTATATACATAAAAAAATCGGTCTGTCCCTACATATTATTGTCTTCCTAACGCTCACACAAACCGCATCGGCCGCCATACTTAGTAAAAAATATCTAATCTGTCTTTGTACAAAACGATTTCAGACCAAATGTACACTCGGCTAAACCTTATAATATTTGTACTATTTATTAACGAAAATAAAACCATAAATGCCTGTTAAATTAATGAAGCTATATACACTTTGTACATTATTCAATTTTGTGCCTACACTGCTTATAAATCGCTCGAAATGATTATTATTACAAATTAAATCTCAAATGATTAGAATACATTTATATAAATCTAATATCTAATATACACATACCTATCTTATTAAATACATTACAATATCCGATGATAAAAATTGTATGTCGGCTATTAGAAAGAGACGGTTGGCTAGTTTTGGCGTTGTAGAGCGTTTTCTCTTTCGCACGATAGACATGTTAATTATTACTTGACTTTAACACAGCGCCATCTAGTCCCACGCTAAACAGAGCTTGTCTTATGGGAGCTAGATAACGGATACATCTATATCTATACTAATATATAAAGCTGAAGAGTTTGTTTGTTTGAACGCGCTAATCTCAGAAACTACTGGTTTTAATTGAAAAATTATTTTTTTATTGAATAGACAATTTATCGAGGAAGGCTTTAGGCTACATAACATCACGCTGCGACTAATAGGGATCAAACCCTCGGTGAAGAAGAATGTTACCACTGCACATAAGGGTCATCAGAGATAGCCTATGAAGCCGAACATAGCTAACTGTCTCTTTCTCAAAGCCGACGTTCAATATTCATCTTCGGTTATTGTAACTTAGTCTATATAAATATAAATATGATTTTAATCCTCCCTTCAACTCTGGTGATATTTTCAATTTGATAATTAATTTTTTTTAAAACCAGTCGAGTCAAATTCGTTTTTAAGGTATTTCTCGTCATAAATTATTTATAATTGATTGGATATATAACAATTGTTATTATTTTGTCATATGACATAATGGTGATTTCCAACATAGTTTTTTCTTAGTAAAAAAAATCTATTGATTTGGAACTTAGATACGCCTATATAATGCGGTCTTTTAGGTTATTCATAAAAACTGTTCTCATTTCAGTGTGAATAATATTGCTATTTAATAAATTTTAAGCTAAACAGCTGCTTAATTTTCCCCAAACCTTTCAAAGTTACAATAAAAAAAAAATAATTCAAACAAAATCTCAGTTACTAAGTTCCAATTTTAAATTAATTTAATACTCGATTTTTTTAAAATGTTGCCATAAAAAGAAACTTATTAATCATACGCTATAAACAAGCTCGAATCTGTAGATCTTTTTTCTTGTTAAAATCGTGGTTTTGACCGTATCATGAAATGGCTGACCGTGTCAAAATGGCTTGTTACTTTCTGACCAAATTGATCACAACCTTGCGTAATATTTTTGCATGTATTTATATAATTATGATTTAGGGTTAATCTAAGAAGACAGGTTATTTTACTCCGTGTTTCCCATGTAGACTGTTACATGACTTTCCATTGATCAACTTGTAAAATATGTAATATTTTTTCTTACATTCATATATTATTCCTTGTTTTCACACGTACTTCCATAATAATATCAGTCTACATTTGACCATATATCCAAACATCTCAATATATCCACGTATCTCGCGATACATCCGCGAATATCGCAATATATCCACGTATCTACGTATATCGCAATGTGGATACATACATATCTCCCCATATATCCGCGTATCTCACAATATATCCGCGTATCTCGCGATATATCCGCGTATCTTGCGATATATACGCGTATCTCACGATATATCCGCGTATCTCGCGATATATCCGCGCGCCTCGCGACACACCGGCGCGCGCGCAGTCCGACGGTCACACGAGGTAGTCGTCGAACTTCTTGAGTCGTCGCTACGAGTGCCGCGACGCGCGCCGCTCCAGCTGACCCTCCATCGTTTCCGGACTGAATCTGAAACGTTCATTAAAATTACTAATTAAAAATATAACGTATGATACTAAATATATTTAAATACAACGCCATCTAGTCGATTTAAATGTTGAATAAGTTTAATGTGTAAGTTTACCGCTCTTTCAAGCAGAGACTACCCAACCGATTTAACTGAAGTTTGGTGTGCGGGTAGATTAACACTTAGGATAGTTTATGACCCGGTTTGAATGCTAGTAGATAATAAAAATTAAAAATGACTGACAATTTATTTAAATTCTTGAAATTTTAATAGTGACCTCTTATCAATAATTTAAGCATCCTTAAACTTAAAGACCTCACCTAACCCTAGACTGCGATCCACTGGACACGTCCCTAGCAGACACGTACGAGCTATCCGTCTCGCTCGTCAGGCTATCTGGGGGGGTGGGGTTAGTGGGCGTGCCTCCCCCGGAACTGCCGCCGGACGCTGACGACTTCTTATACTTCTTCAAGCTAGATCTTAGCTTGGGAGCTAAATCTAGACCTAGATTAGGTTCTTGTTCCCTGTAAAAGTCTCTTGGAAGCGAGTTTTCCTGTAGCTTTCTCGGGTATTCGTTCTTGGGGCTTCTATAGTCGTCACGTTTCGGGTACTTTTGATATTGACGGGAGGGGGAGAACTCTTCAGGGTGGGAATTCGTCGCTGATGAGTTGGATGGTGTCCGTCTATGAGTGAATCTGTAGTCCGGAGTGGGTTCCCTGTATTCGAACGTTTCATCGTACCCGTAGTAGGGGTGTTTCACTACGTACTCCGCTGTCCGGTCGTAGAGATCCGGTCGGAAGTAGAAGTCTTGTATTCTTTCTTGGGACGGCGAGGGTTGGAAGTTCTCTCTGTAGTTATGGTAGAGGTCAGCGAGGTGGTCGCTGGTTGATGGTGGAGTTGGTTGCGTGGACGTGTAGTTGGTGCCCAATCCGGATGTTCCGGATAGCGGTTGCGCGGAATGCCCGTATCCGGATGAGGGCGACGCCCGCGCGAAGTGACTCGGCGAGTCCGTGAAACGAAGCGGTTTCTGGTCTTCCAGTTGTAGACTTGATAACTGTAATTTTTAATGTTTAATTAAAAAATGTGATTTAAAAAATGTAGAAATTTTATAATTTTTGGTAAATATGTTAAATAAGACAGAAAGCAGATAGCTTTATGTAAACAAATTGTACACATACATCATTGTAACACATTATTTACAAAAGATTTTTTCATTCTGTTACATCCTTTAACGCAGTAATGCAATGAGCTATTGATCTTCATTTCGTAAGTCATTTTGACTTTTTCTATAGAATTGAAATTTTCACAGGACTTTAATAAGTAATAGTAATAAAGTTAGTAACTGGGTAGGACATGTACACGTGTGTAACTGGTAACAGTAACAAAGCTAGTAACTGGGTAGGACATGTACACGTGTGTAACGAGTAACAGTAACAGTAACAAAGCTAGCGGTAGTGCTACAGGCGGCACGCACCGGGTCGGCGAGGCGCGCGAGCGGCGCGCGCAGATGGCGCGGCGGGCCGTGGTACGTGTTGTGCGCGAACGCGCGTTCCGGCGCCGCCTCCTCCGCCTCCAGCGACGCGCTGCCGAGACACACATATTTAATTATTTACTTATTTAAAAAAAAACAAAAATAAATAAATATTTTCAGGACATATATTCACAGCGCCATCTAGTCCCACAAGCTTAGCAGAAGCTGGTATTATGGCAACTAGATAACCTACATCCTTTTCATTTGTAAATACATACATACAATATATATACATAGCAACACCCAGACCTCAGAAAAATACAAATGTAAATTACAAATATATTTTTCCGGTGTGGGGATTGAGCCCTTCGTGCAGAAAGCAGTTGTGCTACCACTGCACCAAGCGGTCGTCAGGATCAAGTCTAAGCTATGAGATCATGGGAGATACTATCTACGAATTTAATTTTCGGACTTAGTTTTTACCCGACTGCCAAAGAAGGAGGGTAATGTCATTCGAGTGTAAGTATGTATGTATGTCTTTTCCTTTGTGACCTCCTGTAGCCTAAACGGCTTGATGGATTTTGATGTATGAGGTATCGTTAGATTTGTCTTGATTACGGGAGTGTCATAGGATTTTATCCTAAAAGTCCCACGGGATAAAGACATAATTACTCTTTTTTTAGTGTGCAGTCGGGTATTTTGTTTTTTTAATAATAATTACTTGTTACACAATGTACATATTCAAAACTATCTGAATGCATCCACCAAATTTTCGAAATCAAATATTTCACATTCTGTATACCTGAGATAGAGTAGCTAGAAGCTAACTTTGATTTTAGCCAAATAATGGCCATTTTGATGAGAAATTTTATGTTCTACATATATAACGTATTTTTTTCTAATACTTACTGTTACCCTAAAATAAAAATAAAAATAGTTTTTTTTTAAATCACAAATTCTCGTGGATGAATTTAAAAAAAAGATTAGCGAGTCTGTAACGAAAACGAATAATGATTCGTTTACAGATCTTTCAAAATACATTATATCATAAATTCGAGTTTTTATCTAAAATTTGTATTAAAAGCTCTATTTCCTTGGACTAAAAGGACTAAAGATGTAGTGTATCTCACCGGTGCGGCTGCAGCGTGGGGTGCAGCGGGCTCACGTTGGACACTCTGACGTCATAGCCCGCGGCCACGCCCCCCAGCAGCGCCGCCATGTTGTACAGCACCAGCTCGATTATACTCGGCTTCTTGTATTTGTACCCTGCGTTCATATATTACACATTCAAATTATACTTATCACAATTATTATTCACGTTTCAGTCTTTAAAAAAAATATTATCTTATAGTATCAACTTTTACATTGTAATTATTTTAAGGCGACTTTTATTTCAAACTCCAGTCAAATCCTGGCAATTGTTTTTCCGTGAACCATATTTACTTCGAACCTTACAAAATTTCGCATTTTCGAGTTAGCCTCTTAACATTTACAAATCTAACCCCGTCTCTTACAAACATATTATATTTTTTAACACTAAACGAACCAGATAAAAAACATCCATACAATACCTACCTTCTGTGCTATAGAGCGTGGGCATTGGTATCGTGTATCTTGCGGACGCGGAGAGTGGGAACTCGGGCCCCCAGTCGTCGGGACTGAAGTCTGTGTAAGGAAAACAACCTATGTGAATGAAACATAGGCGTTAATCTAGTGCTCTAGCGTGCTCGATCGATGTATTACTATAACATATCTATTATTAATTTCAAAGCAATAAAAATCACAATCTAATCAAAAATTACATGTTTTGTTAACACGATAGGTCTAATAATGGAATGGGTTAAGTCGAAAAATGACATAAACAGAAAAAAATAAATTTATACGATTTTTGATAGCGAATAGATTTTTGGAGTCACATCTAATTCTTTCCCTCCCTTTTTTATTACGTTTTTATCACAAATTCCTTCTTTTTCCTTATTTTAAAGGTCGGCAACGCAGTCGTAAGGAAATTATCTTTGCAACTGATAACAGCGGAGGCATTTTTACATCCTGCTCAATTGCTAACCATCACATTAAAGAAAAGCTTTTTTTATTTAAAAGTTACATATAAACCAATAATAACAAAATAACAATAAAATAATCACAAACAATGGTTATCAGTGATCTTATAGTAATAACATCGATCAGTTAAACAGCGGTTGCGGCTATACACAAACATTTTAAACAATCATACAAAATAATTAGTCAACCAATGATTTTATCGTGTCCAATTAATTAAATACACTATTTCTATAGTGCGGTAACACTAAAGAATTTTACACTTTTACACTAAATAAACACATAGGATTTGTCCTTTGACGTGAGTATATGGGTTTTTCGACTAACAATTTCTATACAGTGCAAATAATACCGCGTGATTTAAGATTCAAGACTACGCATGCCAAACAGTTCAAAGCAACACAATAAGCTCAATGTATAAATATTATATTTATAATAAAAATAAAAATGTCTATTATACTTACATGTGCTACTAAGTCATCGAAACTCGCTTGCCAGTGTTTAAGTATAGTAAGTATCCTCCTTCGTTCCTTCCCCGATTAGATAAGCGTAAGCTGTTTATTCCACTGTTCAATTTTGAACCTTCACCGCATAGTTTTTGAGTTCATATCTCTCTGGCATCACTTAGTTAGGGGGGGGGAGTGGTGTTAGCATATTAGTAGTCCCATGTTAAAAGAATACACCAGAATCGAATGGAAACGGTTTATTGATATATAAAGAATTAAGTATAAACTATAGAACCGGATCACCAAAGAGTTTCTTGTCTAACATTTAACGTAGAGTCGTAATATCGATGTTCTCATATATAATATGTAGTTGATAATACGCTCTGTTGATAATAAATTGGTTTGAGCCTCTCAGTAGGGTCCACCACCACGGGAACATTGTTATCGTATGTTACGGCGGAAATTTTGTACTATTTTACATTCAGTACCTACATCTACGCTCGTCTCGCCTTGAAAGCCGGTCTGATGCTGACGTTTAATATTTTATCTGTGGCTTCGATTCTGTCATTGAACTGTCATTTTCAAAAATGGAATCGATTCTGTCATTAAACTGTCATTTTCAAAAATGGAATGTTCGATCGAACAGACTTTCAAAAACGCTTCATTAGACCATTGTAAACATTTGAAAGCGTGCCATATGACATGGTGTAGTCAAGCGAAGTATACCTAACGAGTAAGTACAACAGATACATATATAATAGTCTATACTATACTATACTATACCGTATATAGCGTAACTATGAACTGATAAGCATGCATAGCTTTACTAATAAAAAAACAGGCTGGAAGCAAACAAATGCTTACAATTCACAAAATAATAAAAAAAAAACAAATAAAAAAAATTACAAAAGTATCGTAAATCTACAACACGCACAAACAAACATACTGGACAAACCGCATACTTCACGCATAATTAAATACCCTACGTCTGCCACGATTCAAAGGATTTTTTTTACATTTTAATTTGTGACATGTTCAATATAAATTTCAACATTTTGCAGTGAACAATACTTACAAGGATATGGCAGATTGTCGGAAGATCCTTTAGAGCAGCAAAAAATAGACAAAAAATGCTATTAGTCAAGAGACAACTGAACAACTAGACGCCATCGAGTACATTTTTAATTTTATTTTTTTTTCGACCCGACGCATCTAGATGCCAGGGTCCGGGCAAATTGGCAAGATCCCTAAAACGTCTCAGTCAAGTCTTTTTGAAATTACACTTAAAACTAAACAAAACCTAAATAAATTACTGGCAACACCGAACCGAAACATTTGCGTTCACAATAAAAAAAAACTATGAGACCTGTATTGAAGATGTTGCCAGCAATACGCCTTACGCTAACCTAAACTAATGTCGTAGTAAATGCTTGAGATTTCAATACCGAGTTTAAATTTAAACAATGTCTTAAAAACCGGAACACTGGTTCTTCGTTCTTACCTAGTACTAAGTCTAGCGAAAAAAATAAGTCTTTTTTTTTCTTAATTTTTATTTTCTTACAAGCTAGTATCAATTCCTCGTTTTTATATACATCGAGCCGACGACGGACGAGTTCGGTTTTACGCGGGTAACGCGAGCGGGGAGGGGGGAATGTCGGAACAATGATATGTCGGATATGGCAGCCGTGTTGTACTGTTAGTCGCGGGGATATTATTCGAGGTTTGACGTGCGATGGTGCACACGACTCATATTGAAACGAATCATTTAAATTAATTATTATTTGTTTTTTATAGTGTGTTAAGAAACTAGTGTCTGACCCGTGAATTTGTTAATAAACAACAGTACGTCCTTATTATGCTATTGTTGTGAATGAATAACAAACTTGAATTCAAAATAAATAAATAAATGAAGTCAAAAAAGTATTACACTTACATGGTCACACCGCCTCACATTCTACTTCTTCTAGGAAAAAGAGAGAGTGAGAGAAAAAAAATCTCTTTGACTTTTGAATCGGCTGAAAGAAACAGGTGTCTACGAACTGTAGGTGCGTTGTCAGCATTTGGAATCTTCTTTAAATATGTAAATTTTATTCAATGTTATTTTTACATATACATTTTTATATTATTTCATTCGAAGACTTTCAAAGTAATATAATACTCTTCAGGGTCGGACACAAGTTTCTTAACATATTTCAAAACACCGTCAGACCGAAGATGAATCTAAACGCAGTTCCAATACTTCATTTCCACTAGTGTCTAGTTCTACTACAGTTTGCACGCGGCACCACGGCACGTCGTGACGTCACCCGCGGTCAGTCGTCCCTGAGCAGCTCGGCCGTGTCGGAGGACAGCGAGCCGGCGGCGGCCAGCAGGCCGGCCAGGCTGTTGGAGCGGATGCTCTTGAGGAAGCTTCTCTTTACGTCGCCGTGCGAGCCCTTGCGGGGCGCGCGGGGTGCGCGGGGCGCGGGCGGGTCGTACACGGTGCCGTAGTGCGCGGCGGGTACCGCGGGGGGCGCCGGCTCGTTCTCGTAGAGCAGGTCGTCGTGCGAGCCGCAGCGGCGCGCGGGCGGGTCGCGGCGCGGGGCGCGCGCGCGCACCTGCGACTTGGACTTGCGCGGCGCGCGCTTACCGTCCTCCGCCTCCCTTATGAGCAGCCCTGCCACCCGCTCCGCGTCTTTGCGTGGACAGAACAGGGCGTGAGTGTGCTGGGCGGGCGACAGAGTCGCTATATATACTCCTACTTTTCCAATTACAGCACTAGAGCGCATTATGCGGCATAATGCTTGACGTTAAAT